>JBBPBX010057587.1:5900-22380 GCA_038048925.1 Garcialebias charrua
TGTTTATTAAATGTTGGTGTTTTGGTGTTGGTGAAACTTTTTATACTTTTTTTACTACTATGAAAAACTACTATGCAAAAAACTCAGGACAGTACTAAACTTTTATTATTTCATTTTATGCTTGTTTATTAATTGTTTAGTGTTTAAATGGTTACTGTTGCACCGAGGGACTGAGAGAGAAATGCAATTTCAATCCTGTGTATGTCCTGTACATATTGCAGTTCTGACAATAAAGTTGACTTTGACTTTTGACTTTGATTATAAGAAAACAAAAGAAGGATTATTATAGTAAATTATTACATATAAGCAGTGGAGATGTGAGAGCCACATGGCAAGTAATGAACAGTGTTCTAAATAAAAACAAGGTTGGTACGGGTATTTCAAAATGTTTTGTTGAAAACAATGTGGAAATCCACGATGAAACTGAAATCGCAAATGGATTTAACAATTATTTTGTGAATGTTGGATCCAACCTTGCTGAAAATTTACAAAAAGTGGACAAAAATATGAGTCATTCTATTACTAGTACTGTATTTTGTGAATGTTGGATCCAACCTTGCTGAAAATTTACAAAAAGTGGACAAAAATATGAGTCATTCTATTACTAGTACTGTAGTGTTAATAGCATGTTTCTAAAGGGAACCGACAAGGAAGAAATACTGAAGGTAGTCAAAAAGTTTGCTGATAAAAGATCAAAAGACTGTGAAGACATGGACATGATGGTTATAAAATAAATCATAAGTTATGTTATCGAGCCATTTAAATATATTTGTAATTTGTCATTTTCATTAGGAATATTTCCAAACAGAATGAAAATAGCTAAGGTGATTCCTCTTTTTAAGAATGGTGACAGGTGTCTATATAAAAACTATAGACCTATTTCATTGCTGCCACAATTCTCAAAAATTTTAGAAAAATTATTTGTATCAAGATTTGACCTTTTTCTTGATAAACAAAACATTTTAAGTAACAGTCAATATGGGTTCAGATCAAATAAATCAATTTCCATGGCTTTTATGGAGTTGAAGGAATATGTTACTACAGCAGTGTATCAAAAACAATATTGTGTAAGTGTGTTTGTAGATCTAAAAAAGGCATTTGATACAATTGACCACTCTATTCTACTTGAAAAATTGGACAAATATGGTATCAGAGGACCTGCTTTGCAGTGGATACGTAGCTATTTGAATGATAGAAAACAATTTGTACAAATAGATGATTTAAGATCTGGACTCTGTAGTGTTTCATGTGGAGTACCACAGGGCTCTCTGTATTGGGACCAAAGTTGTTTATTTTATATATCAATGATCTGATGGATGTGTCTGGTATTCTCAATTGTGTCCTTTTTGCTGATGACACCACTTTCTTTTATTCGGGTTTTGACTTGGAAAAATTGTTAGAATTAATTAATAAGGAGTTTGTCAAGATACAAACTTGGTTTGATTTAAATAGGTTATCATTGAACACAGATAAAACAAACTACATGATTTTTTAGTGATAAAAAGATAACTTCTGCTTTTCCTTTCATAGTTAATGGTGTTGAAATATGTAGAGTGAATGAAAGGAAGTTTTTGGGAATAATTATTGATGATAAACGGTCTTGGAAGCAGCACATACATTCTGTTAAAACAAAAATATCTAAATCCACAGCTGTATTATACAGAGTGAAAGACTTATTGAACGGTAAAGCCCTGTATTTGCTGTGTAATGCAATAATTGTACCACATTTGAATTACTGTGTTGATGTTTGGGGAACAGTGTGCAAAACTGAAAGTTATGCACCATAACTCATGTTCCCTGAAGGAAGGGAACGAGGTGCAACATATCGCTATGGGAAACTGCGCCCCCGCGCGGTTACCTGAAGTAATACACTCACACCTTTACGGTGTTAATTCTACGTGAGTGAGATTAGCCGCAGGATCTTGCGACAAGTCCTCACTCCAGCCTCTCCAGTAACGGGTTTTTTAACTTTTATCCTTGCACACGAGTATTACCCGATATGTCTCAAGATTAGTTAGGATTAAGGCTGAGACGAGGTAATTCAACCAGACTGTTACTGTCTTCAAATCTGCATGTCACACCCTGTTTCACTCCGCCGATAGTCCGACTTAGCAGAATGGAGTCAGATCGTATCCCACGGAGAAACACACATTAACGACAGATTACCTCTAGTAGATTGTTATTGTTATCCGTCTGGTTAGTTTTAGAACCTAGGAAAATAAGGTTCCAGGATATTGTTTATATCTTTTTGGCTAACACAACCATTTAAAACCTCCAATAATCTTGTTGTTATCTTTGAACCAAGTTTCCCATCATTTAATATCAAGGTGAGTCAAAGGAAAAATCCAAATTTGTACGTTTTTATGTTTCTTTATTATTTAATTGCAGGGGAAACAGCATAAGCACTACTTACTACAGAAAAAGATTTAATCAGGTTACATGATTTGCATTTAAGAGAGTTAAGTGATTCACAGCTCACCAAAGATGTCCTCCACACGCTGGGCTTTAATGTGTTTTTAGCTTTAATTGAATTGAGTTCTACTCCAATGTATAATTTGTATAATCTTCTAAAATGTTGGTTTATTCTACAATAATCTGATTCCGATCAAATATGTTTAATCCACCCAGGTAATCTTGGTGTGTTCCAACTTGTGTTTTTATCTCCACCAGGAAAACTTATTTTAATCCTATCAGGAAATCTTGTCACCTCCAGGTGATGCTGTTGCACTCCAGTCAGAAGTCTGCACTCCAGCAGACTGGACAAATCTTTGTTTAATCCCACATAGGAAAAGCTTGTGTTTTTAATCCTTCAGGAAAAACTTGTTTTGTAATCATCCACTTTAGAAATCTTCATTTAATCCTGTTATAATCCAGTCAGGAAAGTCTGCACTTCCAGCAGACTGAATAAGTCTTCGTTGTAATTCCACAGAAAAACTCCAGGTAATTCTGTCGTGTTAAAAATCCCAGTTGTAATCCATCAAAACTGTTTAGGGCTAAAAAATCTGGTAATCCTCCCAGACAAAATCAATTATTCCTCAAAAGTGTTATCCATTCAAAGATATTGTAATCCATTCAGTTGTTCTGCGATGCTGATGAGCAAGGCCTTCAGAGCAGGCCTGAGGTTAAAATTAGAACATCGTGTTCTCCTGGCTTTTCATCCAAGGTCAGTCAGCTTCTAGCTGGCAGGTCCCCGCTCTGGGGTTGGTCTCGGATGACCCAAAACAGTAACTTAATTAATAGTTGAATTAAATCAAAGAGAATTTGTTTGTTCCACAAATTTGTTAAATCCATCCAGAAAAATGGTAATCCAGAAATAGACAATTTTAATCCATTAGATAATGTGGTAATTCCTGGAAAAATTAGTTAAAAATCCATTACGAGAGGCCTTTAACAGCGGTTAGAAGACGAACAGGGACACTGTGTTCTTCTTATCTTCCCAATTTTCCCAAACATTCAGCTTGCTGCAGTCTGATCTCTCGACGCACAAAACTTCTCTTTAAACTCCTTTTAATCTGTTATGAACAGAAAGGAAAATATCCCTAATTCATTCAGAAGGGAAAAAAAATTGGTTTAATCCATTAATTGAGGTTTATTCCACAGAATTGTTATAAAACAAAAAAATCTTGTAGAAACAAAAATAATTATATCCAGGAAAAATCAGTTACTCCGATAAAAATGTAAAAACATCCATTCACAGCTCCGTTGAGCTTTCAAAGGCCCATTTTGCAGCAGCAGGGAGGACAAAAAAGAACTCCGTGTTCTTTTTAGCTCAAACAAGCTGATAAACCCGTCCGCTTTCAGCGAGAAGATCTCCGCTTTGTTGGTTTCAACCGATTATTTAATCTTCTTGTATAAAAGGAGGCTTTTTTACTGTTATTAATAATTTACTCTTAATATAAATTTAGATGAACAAGAAATGGGAGCTCCCCTTACCTTCTTCACAGGATAGTCCTTCAAGGGATTATTCCAGAAGTAAGGAAAAAATAAAATACCTCAACTCGACTGAGTTGAAGATTTGTTACTCCACTCTGGAAGCTAATGTCCAAATTTGAAAAAATGGAAATAAATCTGGGCTGAGCAAAAGAGATTCCTCTTGTTCTTCAAAAAAGGCAATCCTCTTCAGATATTCCAAGTTTTCAGAAAAGCTTCCAAAGGTCCAATTCTTGTCCAGTAAATCCAAAGGTCTTCAAAACCTTTCAGAAACTCAGCAGCTCAGCAAATTTTCTTCTCTCAGACAGCCTTATTTATAGTCAAGAAAAGGGTTTGACCCCCACTATTCTAGACAACCATGTCATTTTCCTGTTTTTTCATTGGTCAGTAATGAGGTAACTTTCTCAGCCTTCACCGGACTGGTGACATAATGTCTCCTTCAGCTGTCACCCTCCCTCAGCAGAGAATGACCTAATGCCATCTGTAATCTGGCAAAGTTCCAATTTTTTCAGTCAGAACAAGTTTTCAACTTTCACCCAGATCCTCAACTTTTACCTAAATTTACTCAAACTGTGGAAAAAACACTCTTTCAACGTGCTATGTAATATTTAAAACTATTTTTCAACCATCAGCAGTGGAGAACCTCTTTGGTTTACTGCGAATCTTAAAAGAAAACATAAAATAACATACATTTTACTTCTCAATACATAATTCTGCATATTCAGTCAATCACTTAACATCCAGAAAACATTTTGCTTCAATAGAATTCTGTTTCACAAAAGTTCACATTCCCATCTGAAGCTTTTCACTTTTCTTTTGAACCAAGGCCTGACTTTCTCCTGTGTCTCAGCTGTGTTTAAGATAAGAGACCGTGCTCCTCACACTAAAATGTATGTGTGTGGGAGTGGGTGCGTGTGCTCGTGTACGCGTGGGTGTGTGTGTGTGCGTTAGAGCCTCTGTGTCTGGCTGCTGTAGCATGAAAAGTGCTCATTCAAAGATTACATTTTATTTTAATTATCTTTGCTTTAAAAACTCTCTTCATTTTTAACAGGCCTTGATCCACAGAGCTCTGTTTTAAGAGGCCTTCAGCTCATCTTAACAAAGTGTTCTTTCTATTTATTTTGGGGAGTTCTATTTGACAACACAGCAAAACACAGCAAAACTAACAGCAGAAAGGTTTGCCTCTGAGGCCTTCCTGCGTTTTTACTTGACCTAATTCTGTTCAGGCCTCCTCCTGGGCCTGAGTGAGCATGCATATATGACCTTTGCTGTGCGTGTGTTAATGTGAGGCCTGACTCAATCTTATATTTCTTATAGCACAGGGTTAACTGAACACACAACAACTCAAAGACAGTTTACTAAAATACAACCAAAGCCTAAAAATAAAAACATATGAGTTTAAAATGCCATATAAATTAAACTAATCTAGGGTTACTGACGGTGTGTTATTACACCCTGCTCTCAGCCCTGTGCCAAAGGCAACTTACCATGTGTGTGTATATGTGTTGTAAAGATCTTTGTAGCAGTATAAGTCTGTTTTCAACCCAAAAGTCCTGCATATTTTGACATCCCCTGCTTGAAAACAGGCGGTACTGCTCAAACAAGTCCTCTAACACTCATCGTGTCATCTGTGTCCCCGCCTGGGACCCCGAGATGTCGTCGACTTGTCGCGCAGGATCCTTGGTGCCTCTGGACCCTGGATTGCTGTTCGCTTCTTCTCAACATCCATCATGGTGTAGTCATCCTGGTCGGTTCCACGTGTGCCGCCCGGCTGAGGTGAGGTCGTCCTCCTCAGGTCATCTCCTCAGGTCATCTCCGGAGATCCTGTAGTGGTCAATGATTCTTCGTTCTCCCTTGTTGATCGAGCATCAGGATCAGCATTCTCACTGGCATGAGGCATCAGTTGTTTCAGCATTCTCCCTGGCTTCAGATATCCTTCAGGCGAGTAGGCAGCCTTGCCATCCACACCTACTGAAGCGGTGGTGTTACAGTAGGTCTTCAAGAATCAGGTCAGACTCTGAGTCAATGGGATCAGCTACTGCTGGTCTGACTGGGATAGCGTCGTCAGGTTCTTCCGGCTTAGCTGGGCCGGTTGTATCAGAACATTGTAAATAAGTAAATAAGTGAAATAAGTAAAGAAGTAAATAAGTAAACTACTAGCAAGAGCCGGGGAGGGTTTTTAAGCGGTGTTGGCTAAAATTATCAATTTCTTTCTGCTTTCGGAATCAAACCTCCTGGGTCGTACTTTGGGACTTTGCTCAGTAGCGTTGATTCTGGCACCGTCTTGTGTTTTACGGTGTGGACAGTCCTGACTTTTGGTTAGGTTTTGATGTTCTCCAGTTCGGTTTCTTCTGATGAAAGGAGGGACTTTGTCACAGTCCAGATGAATATTGCCCCAAAATTCCCAACGAGGAAGTATGGCCTGGCAGCTGTCATCCTTCGGTGGGGCAGGATAAATCACTTCAGCCTTCCAATATCCTTGGTGGCATAATCCCATTAGTGGTCTACAGCCCCAATCACAGTGCCATTCAGGGGTTTCTTTGTCCAGATGAATCCAGTTACATCTCGTTGTCCTTTTTATGTTGTGATGCAGGAGCATTATCCAGGTCACAATTCCTTCAGGCAAAATCAGTAGATTGATTACCTTGAAGTGGGGTTTGTCTGGCCCCGTTAGGTTCTCAGCTTCTACTGCAGACACCCATTCAGGGGTGTTTCCCAGCTGGTACATCCAAGCTGGATAGCCTGCTAGTCTTACTCTTTCCCAGGTCTTGGTAAGATTTTCAACAGTTTCATTTCTGTCCCATGGTACGAAGATGTCTCTTTGCGTGGTTTCCCAGCAGGTCATGTTTGCATATTTGGATCTCCCATGGGAGACTTTTACATGCGTTAGGCTCCATGGTCTGATTCCGGCTTGATACAAAATAACCAACAACATAACTAAGCCTATTAACACTACGAATCCCCGCAGCAGGGTTCGTAGACAAGTTGCTTTATCCATTCTCATAATCCTTAAACAGTCCTTAGGTCGGTCAGGGGTCGCCATATCTTCATAGATTTGTGGTACATCTTCATAGATGTGTGGATCTTCTTCATTGATGTGTGGATCTGCATCGCTGTTTGAATCATCTCGACTTAGTCTACTTTCCAGGTGAGTCATTGTTGAGAGAGTTTCTTTTCAGACTTCGTTTCTTTCAGCTCTGGGCTCCCTCTTCGAGCGCCTGTGAGTTGTGGTCACTTGATCTTTGAGGAGCTCCAGATATAGTGGAGAGGGGTGTGGCCATCCAGGTTACAACCTTTACCACACCCACTTCCACCGAATCACCAGCCATTCGGTAGGTTCAGGCTGGGGTCCTTCCAGGTGCCATTTCTGTTGGGGTTTTGGTCCCCTTCTCAATTTGATACTTATTCCTTTTATCGGCAGGTAGACTACATTAAATATCCATGGTGAGGTTGGAGGACAAAGCTTAGGGTGATATTCTTCTCGAGGTTCATCCAAATGAGACTTTCTGGTATTATTAGTGTTTGTGTAGAAATAGTTCTTGGTGTAGTTTTCCCATATAGAGATGTCAATTTTGGGTTTGTCGAACCATACAATGCCTTTTGCTATCTTTAGGGCTAGTATTTTCGGGCCCAATGTGGTCGCATTTGACTCACACTGGGACTTGGCCCTCCTTTCCCTTCACACGTCCTTTGTACAGTTCCACACAGAGAGGCGATGGGTGTGGCAATTCTGGTCTCAACCCTCTCCACACCCATTTCCATTGGTAGACCCCCCAACATGTAGGTTCAAGCTGGGGGCCTTGCAGCCCACAAAAAGGTTCGTCAGATGGGTCCTCACCTCTTCGACGCTGTTCCTCCGCCTCCCACAGTCTCTGTCTGAACATTTCCCTGGATTTTCTTCCATATTGCACATAGTGTTCACCCCATTCTTCCAACGCTGTTACCGTACTGACAAGAGGGTGTCCTCTGTACGATACAGTCGTCCTGTAAGCCATCCGTACTGGGTATTCTTCCCAATCGTTGATGGATGTGCAGACTCGATCACACAGCATTCTTAGGGGCAGCTCAGTGTTTTCAACCACTATTTTGTTTGGGTTAGTTTCTCGGTTGTAGATGCTTATTTTCATGGCTCGGCTTGTTGTCCAAACCTCCAACTCCCCTATGGAGATCTCGCAGAAATGTGTTTGATGTGGCTCTCTGTAATTATGGCCCCATCTGATTTTGAATTGCATTCCGAGTACTATTAAATAGACAACATTGAAGATCCATGGTGTCCCCATTGGGCTGGGGTTGTATGGCCTTCTCCATGAGTCTTTTGTTACTGCGTAGTCAGTGACACCTCTAAGAGACCCTTTAGTTAGGTCTTTGTTCCTGTAGAACATTATACATGAGCAGTAGTAATTTTTGGTTCTGTTAAACTTTAGGGTGTAATCTTTTCTGGGACGGTCTAACTTTACTAGTTCTTTCCGTACAATTAGAGCTGGTTGATACGGTCCTGTCCTGGATCGTTGAATCAGCAAATTCCACACATAAGTGGGTGCCTCGTCCTCTGAGTCTGAGTCATTGTAAAGCGGGTCTCTGTCCCAGGACCAGCATGTTTCAATGATTTTTGCAGATTTTATATTATCTCTCCCTTTCCAGATATAATTTGGACACCTCACGATTTGATTTAATAATTCTCTACCTTTCTTTCTGCGATGATGAGATCCTTTGATGATTCTAGCGCCCCGTCGTTCAGTTTTTAGTTGTCCATTTCCTTGTTCATGTGCTTCCATTCCCTCAGAAATGTCTTGCTGGCCCAAGCGTTCAGTACACTTCGCTTTTTCTCTGTTTAACTGGGTTGGGACTTTTCTGTGTTTTCTTTATTGTCTTTGGTCAGCTGTATTGTAGCTCCCACCGAATACACTCCCTTGTGTGGAGCCACGACCATCTGTACTGAGACTTTAATCCACTGAGTGGAGTCAGGTCTTATGGGCGTGTCTACCCTTTGTGCCTCGTTTGACAATTTACACAGTACTTTACCATAGTCCCCTCCCACTTACAGGTACAATCTTCTGGGCCTCTTTCACTCAAATCCCATTGTGTGAAGATCATTACTCTAGGTAAAACTGTGGTCCTACTTTTCACACAAAAAGCATCCATTACTTTTACGGGTTTTAGTTGCAACTCCCGTACATCTTCTTTCTTTTCACCTCAGCTCTGAGGGGTTTATTTTTTCATCTCTTTTTGTTTCTTCGCCTCAGGTTTAAGGAGCTCACAGTTTCATTATTTTTTCTTCGCCTCAGGTTTGAGGGGCTTATCTTTTCGTCTTTTTTCTTCACCTCAAGTTTTGAGGGGCTTATCTTTTCCTGGTCCCTCCCACCAAATGGGAAGGCCAGTAGGTTCCATGTTGACTTCACAGCTGTTTTGCAGCTTTAATCAACTTGATCATTTCGCATTCTGCTGACAGGTATCTTCTCTTGGCGTACTCCAAGATCTTCAGAGCCCTACCTGCCCAAAGCTCTGAGGTTGTTGTCTTAAGATAACTCCCCCGCATATAGTGGCCATTCTACGATAGGGGAGCATGGTACTTGGTTCATTGGCCATAATCCGGTTTCTGGTTTGAATTTAGCTAGGAATTGGCTACAGTTGCTCTATTTATTGGATTCCCTGCTTTTGTTAACACAACCGTGTTATTGTCTAATATTCTCTTCACTTTGTCTGTGGCATTGTATTTTGGCTTTATTGCAACTGTTGATGGGTGATCCTGTGCTCTGACCCACAGACTTGTTCCAGCAATTTTTCCAAACATTCAGCTTGCTGCAGTCTGATCTCTTGACGCACAAAAATTCTCTTTAAACTCCTTTTAATCTGTTATGAACAGAAAGGAAAATATCCCTAATTCATTCAGAAGGGAAAAAAAATTGGTTTAATCCATTAATTGAGGTTTATTCCACAGAATTGTTATAAAACAAAAAAATCTTGTAGAAACAAAAATAATTATATCCAGGAAAAATCAGTTACTCCGATAAAAATGTAAAAACATCCATTCACAGCTCCGTTGAGCTTTCAAAGGCCCTCTTGCAGCAGCAGGGAGGACAAAAAGAACTCTGTGTTCTTTTTAGCTCAAACAAGCTGATAAACCCGTCCGCTTTCAGCGAGAAGATCTCCGCTTTGTTGGTTTCAACCGATTATTTAATCTTCTTGTATAAAAGGAGGCTTTTTTACTGTTATTAATAATTTACTCTTAATATAAATTTAGATGAACAAGAAATGGGAGCTCCCCTTACCTTCTTCACAGGATAGTCCTTCAAGGGATTATTCCAGAAGTAAGGAAAAAATAAAATACCTCAACTCGACTGAGTTGAAGATTTGTTACTCCACTCTGGAAGCTAATGTCCAAATTTGAAAAAATGGAAATAAATCTGGGCTGAGCAAAAGAGATTCCTCTTGTTCTTCAAAAAAGGCAATCCTCTTCAGATATTCCAAGTTTTCAGAAAAGCTTCCAAAGGTCCAATTCTTGTCCAGTAAATCCAAAGGTCTTCAAAACCTTTCAGAAACTCAGCAGCTCAGCAAATTTTCTTCTCTCAGACAGCCTTATTTATAGTCAAGAAAAGGGTTTGACCCCCACTATTCTAGACAACCATGTCATTTTCCTGTTTTTTCATTGGTCAGTAATGAGGTAACTTTCTCAGCCTTCACCGGACTGGTGACATAATGTCTCCTTCAGCTGTCACCCTCCCTCAGCAGAGAATGACCTAATGCCATCTGTAATCTGGCAAAGTTCCAATTTTTTCAGTCAGAACAAGTTTTCAACTTTCACCCAGATCCTCAACTTTTACCTAAATTTACTCAAACTGTGGAAAAAACACTCTTTCAACGTGCTATGTAATATTTAAAACTATTTTTCAACCATCAGCAGTGGAGAACCTCTTTGGTTTACTGCGAATCTTAAAAGAAAACATAAAATAACATACATTTTACTTCTCAATACATAATTCTGCATATTCAGTCAATCACTTAACATCCAGAAAACATTTTGCTTCAATAGAATTCTGTTTCACAAAAGTTCACATTCCCATCTGAAGCTTTTCACTTTTCTTTTGAACCAAGGCCTGACTTTCTCCTGTGTCTCAGCTGTGTTTAAGATAAGAGACAGTGCTCCTCACACTAAAATGTATGTGTGTGGGAGTGGGTGCGTGTGCTCGTGTACGCGTGGGTGTGTGTGTGTGCGTTAGAGCCTCTGTGTCTGGCTGCTGTAGCATGAAAAGTGCTCATTCAAAGATTACATTTTATTAGGCCCGAAGCAGCGAAGCGCTGCAAGGACCTATTGTAATTGTAGTGTTTATTATTATTATTATTATTTTTAGGCCCGAAGCAGCGAAGCGCTGCAAGGACCTATTGTAATTGTAGTGTTTATTATTATTATTATTATTTTTTTTTTTATTTTTCTTCCCCCCAAAGAAGTGGCCTTTTGGAGGCTTTATCATATACGAAAACTCACCAAATTTGGCGGACTCGTCAGGACTGGTGAAAAATTACGTATTTTGGGGGCGTGGCAAAAATCGTCACAGAAACGGCTCAAGAGCGCCCCCTAGAAAATTTCAAAATACCCTCCGCATTGACCTTATTTTGACGTAGAATCATGAAATTCGGTACACTTGTCCATCTCACCAAGATGCACAGAAAACCCTCTGGCACCAACGTTGTACAATAAATGGGAAGGCGGCCATTTTGAAACGATGACCAAATTTTCACCCCTTTTTGGCCGTTTACAGCCTCCGCATTTGAACGAACTCCTCCTATGAATTTCGCTCGATTTGGTTCAAACTTGGCCAGTTTCTTCATAAGGCACAGGGGAACAAACAATATCAAAATTGTGCGTTTTCATGAATGCTGAAGGGGCGGGGCCAGACGTCAAAGTTGGACATCTCGCCATGAAAAACGAAACGCTAACAGCTCTTACACGAAAAAAGTCTAATACATCAAACCTTCAGTTATTGACCCATATCCGGTCCCCCGCAAAACTGTATGGTCAAATCATGACATCACTTAAGCCACGCCCCCTGACAACAGGAAGTGTAAAGTTTTACATTGAACGGTCCATATCGGACCCCATTTACCTAATCCGCGTGGCATTGTGTCCAGTGACCGAAGACATGTTGGTGTAACAAGCATTCCAATACTGTTCGTTTTTGGTGGAGCATGTGGGCGTGGCGTAGTGGCGAAGTAAGACATAACGCCATCACCATACGTTTGGTTCTAAAATCCACAGATTTGATCCGAGGAGTACCAAAATCAGTATGATCGATCATTGCCCACCCCTTGAACAGGTATTTATGCTAATTAGCAAATCGCTACAGAAACGGCTCAAGAGCGCCCCCTAGAAATATTCAAAATACCCTCCGCATTGACCTTAGTTTGACGTAGAATCATGAAATTTGGTACACTTGTCCAACTCACCAAGATGCACAGAAAACCCTCTGGCACCAATGTTGTACGATAAATGGTAAGGCGGCCATTTTGGAACGATGACCAAATTTTCACCCCTTTTTGGCCGTTTACAGCCTCTGCATTTCAACGAACTCCTCCTAGGGATTTCGCTCGATTTGATTCAAACTTGGCCAGTTTCTTTATAAGGCACGGGGGAACAAATGTTATCAAAACTGTGCGTTTTCATGCATGCTGAAGGGGCGGGGCCAGACCTCAAAGTTGGACATCTCGCCATGAAAAACGAAACGCTTATAGCTCTTACACGAAAACTGTCTAATACATCAAACCTTCAGTGATTGACCCACATCCGGTCCCCTGCAAAACTGTATGGTCAAATCATGACATCACTTAAGCCACGCCCCCTGACAACAGGAAGTGTAAAGTTTTACGTTGAACGGTCCATATCGGATCCCTGTTACCTAATCAGCGTGACATTGTATCCAGTCACCGAAGACATGTTGGTGTAACAAGCTTTCCAGCACTGTTCGTTTTGGGTGGAGCAAGTGGGCGTGGTGACATGGCGAAGTAAGACGTAACGCCGTCACCATACGTTTGGTTCTAAACTCCACAGATTTGATCTGAGGAGTACCAAAATCATTATGATCGATCATTACCCACCCCTTGAACAGGTGTTTATGCTAATTAGCAAATACCCTCCATAGCGCCCCCTAGATTATTCAAACTGTTGTATCTCAGTGATACATCATCCGATCTGAACCAGATTTATTGTGCATCATCAGTGAGCCCTTGTGGACACATTGATATAGTGAGCTAACATTTGACTCAAGTGCGCCCCCTACATTATTTCTATAAATATATCTCAGTGATACATCATCCGATCTGAACCAGATTTATTGTGCATCATCAGTGAGCCCTTGTGGACACATTGATATAGTGAGCTAACATTTGACTCAAGTGCGCCCCCTACATTATTTCTATAAATATATCTCAGTGATACATCATCCGATCTGAACCAGATTTATTGTGCATCATCAGTGAGCCCTTGTGGACACATTGATATGGTGGGCTAACATTTGACTCAAGTGCGCCCCCTACATTATTTCTATAGTTATATCTCAGTGATACATCATCCGATCTGAACCAGATTTATTGTGCATCATCAGTGAGCCCTTGTGGACACATTGATATGGTGGGCTAACATTTGACTCAAGTGCGCCCCCTACATTATTTCTATAGTTATATCTCAGTGATACATTATCCGATCTGAACTAGATTTATTGTGCATCATCAGTGAGCCCTTGTGGACACATTGATATGGTGGGCTAACATATGACTCCAGAGCGCCCCCTAGATTATTCAAACTGTTATATCTCAGTGATACATCATCCGATCTGAACCAGATTTATTGTGCATCATCAGTGAGCCCTTGTGGACACATTGATATGGTGGGCAAACATTTGACTCAAGTGCGCCCCCTACATTACTTCTATAGTTATATCTCAGTGATACATCATCCGATCTGAACCAGATTTATTGTGCATCATCAGTGAACACTTTGACACACATTGATAATGTTATGTAAATTTTTACTCCATAGCGCCCCCTATATTATTACTACAGTTATATCTCAGTGATACATTATCCGATCTGCACGAGATTTATTGTGCTTTATCAGTGAACACTTCGACACACATTGATAATGTTATGTAAATTTTTACTCTATAGCGCCCCCTATATTATTACTACAGTTATATCTTAGTGATACATTATCCGATCTGCACGAGATTTATTGTGATTCATCAGTGAACACTTCTACACACATTGATAATGGTATGTAAATTTTTACTCCATAGCGCCCCCTGTATTATTACTACAGTTATATCTTAGTGATACATTATCCGATCTGCACAAGATTTATTGTGCTTTATCAGTGAACACTTCGACACACATTGATAATGGTATGTAAATTTTTACTCCATAGCGCCCCCTATATTATTACTACAGTTATATCTTAGTGATACATTATCCGATCTGCACGAGATTTATTGTGATTCATCAGTGAACACTTCTACACACATTGATAATGGTATGTAAATTTTTACTCCACAGCGCCCCCTATATTATTACTACAGTTATATCTCAGTGATACATTATCCGATCTGTACGAGATTTATTGTGCTTTATCAGTGAACACGTCGACACACATTGATAATGGTATGTAAATTTTTACTCCATAGCGCCCCCTATATTATTACTACAGTTATATCTCAGTGATACATCATCCGATCTGAACCAGATTTATTGTGTATCATCAGTGAGACATTGTGGACACATTGATATTGTGGTTTAACATATGACTCCAGAGCGCCCCCTAGATTACTCAAACTGTTATATCTCAGTGAGACATCATCTGATCTGAACCAGATTTATTGTGTATCATCAATGAGCCCTTGTGGACACATTGACAAGGTGGGCTAAATTTGACTCAAGTGCGCCCCCTACATTATTTCTATAGTTATATCTCAGTGATACATCATCCGATCTGAACCAAATTTATTGTGAATAATCAGTGAGCCCTTGTGGACACATTGATATTGTGGTTTAACATATAACTCCATAGCGCCCCCTAGATTATTCAAACTGTTATATCTCAGTGAGACATCATCCGATCTGAACCAGATTTATCGTGTATCATCAGTGAGACCTTGTGGACACATTGATATTGTGGTTTAACATGTGACTCCAGAGCGCCCCCTAGATTATTCAAACTGTTATATCTCAGTGAGACATCATCCGATCTGAACCAGATTTATTGTGCATCATCAGTGAGTCCTTGTGGACACATTGATAAGGTGGGCTAACATTTGACTCAAGTGCGCCCCCTACATTATTTCTATAGTTATATCTCAGTGATACATCATCCGATCTGAACCAGATTTACTGTGAATCATCATTGAGACATTGTGGACACATTGATATTGTGGTTTAACATATGACTCCAGAGCGCCCCCTAGATTATTCAAACTGTTATATCTCAGTGATACATCATCCGATCTGAACCAGATTTATTGTGCATCATCAGTGAGCCCTTGTGGACACATTGATATGGTGGGCTAACATTTAACTCAAGTGCGCCCCCTACATTATTTCTATAGTTATATCTCAGTGATACATCATCCGATCTGAACCAGATTTATTGTGCATCATCAGTGAGCCCTTGTGGACACATTGATTTTGTGATTTAACATATAACTCCATAGCGCCCCCTAGATTATTCAAACTGTTATATCTCAGTGAGACATCATCTGATCTGAACCAGATTTATTGTGCGTGTGCACCCCTGGTGCGGAGTAGACACGAGAGACTTCGAAATGGCGACCGAGCGGACGAGCTGGAGCTCGCGCGGTCGCCTCAATAAGGTCCGAGCGGCGCTAAGCTGCGAGGGCCTCAATGCTGCTTGCAGCTTTAATTAGGCCCGAAGCAGCGAAGCGCTGCAAGGACCTATTGTAATTGTAGTGTTTATTATTATTATTATTATTATTTTTTTTATTTTTCTTCCCCCCAAAGAAGTGGCCTTTTGGAGGCTTTATCATATACGAAAACTCACCAAATTTGGCGGACTCGTCAGGACTGGTGAAAAATTACGTATTTTGGGGGCGTGGCAAAAATCGTCACAGAAACGGCTCAAGAGCGCCCCCTAGAAAATTTCAAAATACCCTCCGCATTGACCTTATTTTGACGTAGAATCATGAAATTCGGTACACTTGTCCATCTCACCAAGATGCACAGAAAACCCTCTGGCACCAACGTTGTACAATAAATGGGAAGGCGGCCATTTTGAAACGATGACCAAATTTTCACCCCTTTTTGGCCGTTTACAGCCTCCGCATTTGAACGAACTCCTCCTATGAATTTCGCTCGATTTGGTTCAAACTTGGCCAGTTTCTTCATAAGGCACAGGGGAACAAACAATATCAAAATTGTGCGTTTTCATGAATGCTGAAGGGGCGGGGCCAGACGTCAAAGTTGGACATCTCGCCATGAAAAACGAAACGCTAACAGCTCTTACACGAAAAAAGTCTAATACATCAAACCTTCAGTTATTGACCCATATCCG
>JBBPBX010057588.1:5708-16503 GCA_038048925.1 Garcialebias charrua
TATATATATATATAAACTACTACTCCTTGTACTACTATTCCTACTTTGCGATTTTTCACTTATCGCAGAACTTCAGGGTATGGGTCCCCTGTGATAAACGAGGGACTATTGTAATGTATTTTGTTCAGAATAAAATTAATTAATTAAAAACTAAGTGTCAGCATCTTTCAGCAAAGTATTTCAGTACTCATTAGCAAATCTGGAGAAAATGCAAAGTCTCCAGTTGTTATAGCAGCATACCAATTGGAGTCTGAGTTTAAATATTTAATAATGATTGATGATAAAAGGTCTATTTTATTGAGAATCTCTACAATCCCTACAACTTCTTAAGTTCTGAAGTCCAACCAGTTCAAAACAACCACCTCAGCTTACCGTGTTAGCAAACACAAACCTACACTTTTTTGTCTTTTGAATGAAAGACAAAACATTTCAACAAAGAAGAACTCATCAAGAGAAACTGTCTTAACCTAATTAAATCCATCTACCTGGAATGTTGAGCATCAGGGATGTGTGCTGAGCCCCCTTCTGTTCACTCTGCTCACATATGATTGTACAGCCACACTTCCAGGCTGTCATATTGTTAAGTTTGCAGATGATACAGCGGTGGTGGGATGCATCACAAACAATGATGAGTCCAGCTACAGACAGGAGGTGGAACACCTGGAGAGCTGGTGCAAAGAGAATAATCTTCACATGAATGTGAAGAAGACAAAGGAGATGATTGTGGACTTCAGAAGGAACAAACACACCCACGCCCCACTGAAAATAGGTGGGTCTGCAGTGGAAGTGGTCTCCAGCTACAAATACTTGGGTGTACACATGAATGATAACCTCAGCTGGAGCAACAACACCACCAGCCTGATCAAGAAAGGTCATCAGAGACTCTACTTCCTCAGACGGCTGAGACGAGCTGGTCTGAGCAGCCCAGTTCTCACCTCGTTCTACAGGTGTGCAGTGGAGAGCGTCCTGTGCTCCAGCATCAACGTGTGGCATGGAGGCTGCACAGTTGAAGAGAGGAAAGCTCTGCAGAGAGTGGTGAAGGCTGCACAGAAGTCTGTTGGAGTCAGTCTCCCCACAATCACAGACATTTACACCTCCAGATGCAGGAAAAGAGCCACCTGCATCATGAAAGACCTCACTCATCCAGCACACTCACTCTTTGCCCCACTCCCCTCAGGACGGAGGTTGAGGAGCATCAAGTGTAGAACCACTAGACTGAGGAACAGCTTCTACCCTGAGGCTGTTAGACTCATGAATAAATAAAAATAAAATAAAAAATAAACACTGCAAAATATCACATCATACTGATGCTGATCTGTTTTCTTGTTGCTGTGTTCATCTGTGTTCATCTGTGACCATCTGCTCATACAAACTCATGTTCGTGCTGCTGTTTATTCCCACTATATTAGGCTTAGTGTATTACTAGTTGATGTTTTTCTTAGTTAGTTCTAGATGTTATTACTGTTTTTCTCTTTCATTTGTTGTTGGATGTAACTGGGACCTCGTGTACATAATCTCGTTTTCATCACATGTACCACATGCGGTGCAAATGACAATAAAGACTCTCTGACTCTCTGATATATCAGGACTGGTTACACATCAATCTGTTTTATGATAATGAGGTAAAATGCAAGCTTTTGTGGTAAAAACATTATTTTCAAGCATTGACCAAAATGACCTTTTCGTCATGCTATATGATCAATTTCTAAAACTCTGAAAAAAGGCAGCAGGTGAGATGCAATCGTTTAATGAACACTAGGAATTTTTATTTATTTATTTATTTGTCTGTTACTTGTAACAAAAAGTTAAAACGGGTCATCAGAAGATGTGCTGTATAATTTATATATGTCCTGTTGTCTTTGGAAACCTATTGTATTATTCTGTCTATTTCATGGCCATCTAACAGATCATTTATGCTGCTTCCATAGCCAAAGTAGTCCCCGAGGACCTGCTGGATTTGAATATTGTACACCTTTTATAAGCGTGTATTTCATCACACACTACATTTTGCACAACTGCGGCCCCTGAATACCTCTCTATCATTCCATATTAGTAAACCACTTATAGTTGATATCAGATCATGCTCCAATCTGCACCATCTAAACTGATCATCAGCTTCCATTCATTGTGTAGCTGTGGGTGGATGTACACAAATGCCTCGTGATGTTTGAAACGGTGCTGCTGTTAACGAATGTCGTTAGCATGCTGATGCAAGGTGTGAGCAAATCAATAAATGCACATGTATCTGTATTAACTTGTCTTTACTGCTGTCTTACATGTACTGTCCAACAGATGCAGATGCACACATCTGGTTAGTATCTGGGATTAGCATCCACCGAGCACTAAGAGGCTTAACGTGAGCGGCCACTTGCCTCAGTCAGCCCGTTGGAACAGAATGGATGTCCTCAGTGAAGCACATCTGTTGCCTCCCCCTCACACAGATGTGTTGTGTTCCTTTGAGAACTCACACACACGCACACATACACACCTCCACGCACAGATCTACTGGCAAAACAGTAGTGGAATGGAAATGTTTGTGTAGAACTACTCCTGTTTGGCCAGATGTGATGGGAAGTCTTTCTACAAAGTATTAGATGGTTGTAGACTCTACTCAGCTCTGTGTATCTATCTATCTATCTATCTATCTATCATCTATCTATCTATCTATCTATCTATCTATCTATCTATCTATCTATCTATCTATCTATCTATCTATCTATCTATCTATCTATCTATCTATCTATCTATCTATCTATCTATCTATCTATCTATCTTCGTTTAACGTCCGTTTTCCCGATTCCGGGGTGGGACGCTACTTCTTTGTCGCCAAGTTTTTGATGCCAGATTAGGCGGTCAGTTGCGTCCAGTTCATTGAGGTTCAGCGCTTTCAGATCTTGTTGAATCGTTTGCGCCCAGGTCTTTTTCGGACGGCCTTTGGGACGGGTGCCAGGTACTTCAAGGTTTTCAATAGCAAGTATAGCACTGTTTTCACTTCGTTTAACATGACCGAACCATCGCAAACGGTGTCGCCGGCATGCGTCCTTAATTGCACATAAGCCAGCTCGACGTAGGATTTAGGTCGATTGGATGTGATATTTAAGACTTATGCGGTGCATCCATTGGAGCATTTTCATGTCGGTTCGGTCAAGTTGCTGTTTGGGTTTTGTTGTCATTGGCCATGTTTCTGCACCATACATGGGACGTATTACTGAGCCATAGAGTCTTGAACGTAGGAGTAGTGGGATGTCGCGCCGCATCAGTATAGAAGCGAGTAGATGGTACTGAATAATCTGAGAAATTTAAAAAGATTTTCTCCAAACATGGCAGTCTGGTGCATTTCAAACCTTACAAGACCATCAGATAGAGATGTTTCCATCCTGACAAAACCATACATGTGGTCAAAACAGCTCTACCCATGAACTGGGAAAACAAAGACCATAAGGATCTGTCAGTTTGGAGGGCAGTGAAAATAATATGCACGATAATTTAGCAGCAGAAACAGAACATCTCATGCAGCCTCAAGCTTGGTAGTAGTCCACAATCTTTAGTGTTGAACTGAGTCAGCTTCCTGGTTGGAAAACAAAATCTCCCATCCATCCATCCATCCATCTGTCTGTCTGTCCATCCATCCATCCATTATCTTTACCCACTTCTGCCTTTTCGGGTTGTGGGTGTCACTGGTGCCTATATCCAGCTGACACTGTGTGAGAACCGTGGGACACTCTGGACAGGATTCAGTCCATCACAAGGACACAAAGAGACAAATGAGACAAACAACCATTCACTCTCTCACTCACACATATGGACAATTTAGAGTTACCAATCAGTCTAACATGCATGCTTTTGGTCTGTGGGAGGAAACCGGAATACCCAGAGAAAACTTATGAATGCACTGAGAGAACTTGCCAACTCCACCCAGAAAAATCCCCTGGGATTTAAACTGGTGACTTGCTCGCTGAGAGACAACAGCTCTACGCACTGTGCCACCTCACCCCAAGGATATATATAACAAATAATAATAAAAGAAAGAAAGAAAGCAGAAAACAAGGACTTCTATTCTGCAAGTGAAAATGTGTGGAGTTATGAGCTTTAAACTGCTGCAGGGACAATATCAATATTTGGATCGATCTGTTTTCTCCTTCTTCAGTGAAATAAGTGCAATGAAATGTGACATTACCATTTGTATTGAGGTCACTTTGAAAAACACTGGAAATGCATTTGATTTACAGCCACATAACAGTAACCCTGGTTGAATTTGGAAATATTAAATTTGCCACATTCATAAAAAATCAGATATACTGTACGTTGAATATGGGTAAAACTTGTGTTTAGGACAATTTTGTTCGCAATGTGAACATAGTCCAATAATACTGTAAGAGGTAGAAAAGAAAATAGAAAAAAATTATAATAATAATGAAGAAAACATTGTTTTTTGGATGTCAGTTCAACACTTAATTAATTAGTTGAGGGAAACAGCGTATACTAATTCTGTCTTACCTGATCCATCAGCTGTTTGTGGGCTGAGTGCTTCTAGACATGACATGATGTTTTGAATATTCATAAAAATACATTAATAAAAAAAAGATGTTCTCATTTTCCTCTTGTTTTTGGTAACCTTGAGTTTTTTGTCTAGTTCCTTTTTTAATCTTCAGTTTCACCTGAACCTCCTCCCTCTAACAACAACATTAGCTTTGTTCCACTTAATAGAAAAGTTTGTGCATTTTTTATTACATGGGTAGTGCATTGTTTTTATCAGGAATATAAATTACCGGGGGGTGGGGGATGTAAAAATAATACACAACACATGTATAGCAATACTTGGCAAAAACTCTTAAAATATTAAAATCAACAAATAATCATATACAAAAATATCAAAATGTGTCCTAATGAATGAAAATCGTAACAGATGCTTGACTAAGGCTGACATTACTGGTGATGCTGTCTCTATACTGCTGGGAAAGCAACAAGCGAGTGGAGAAGACTGACACCGAGCAAAGCTCCACATAAAAGATGTAGTGATTGCACAGGCCAGAGGGCAGCAGCAAGGTGCATGTGCTGTTTATAGACATCAGAATGACGGCGTGCACAAAGCGATTTGATACAATGAATGGACTCCATGCACTCATCTGTCTGACTGCACAAACCCCTGAACCACTTCATACTGTATGTGTTCTGTCATTATAGGATCTCTGTAATCACTCGTTTTAAAGATGCATATACCAATTACAGTACTGTACACTGCTGCTGTCATCAACTTCCAACTGCACAAACATGTCCAACATGGTCGCACTGTGCCTGCCACACTTCAATGCAGGTAGTCCTCGGTTTACGACGGTCTCGAGTGATGACGTTTCGTGGTTACGGCGCATCTCCCATTAAAAAAAAATATATATATTTTTTTTTTTTTTGAAAAGCCGATTTACGCAGTTTCCGGTTTCCAGTTTTACGTAGTAAACGTAGTGGCGAGGAATGCTACACATTACTCTCTAAAAAAGCTAAGTCTTGTCCTCTGGACATAAAAAAAAAAACTGTACTGTGAACCCTGTTTTATGTCGTAAACGTAATAGAGAATACGGCAGATGGACCGAGCTGGACGGCGGTTTTACGTCGTAAACACAATAGAGAATACAGAGGAGGGACGGATGGCTTCACCACAGCATGCCAGTAGGAAATTAACTCTTTATTCCCTTCATTATGGCTCCCAAATGTATGTGTTTTTTGATAATTATGTAGGGTACTGTGTTAGGATAAGCTAAGTGCGTGGTAAAATACAGTACTGTACATATAAGGTGCAGTATGTACGTATGTTCCGACTTACTTCGAAATTCGGTTTACAATGCCACGTAGGAACTGATCTCCGTCGTAAGTCGAGGACTACCTGTATAGTGGTGTAAATGTACATCTAGTGATTACTTTCTGTAAATTTGAAACAAATATCTGCTGTGTGGTTTATGAGCTATTTGCTCAAACGTACAAGGAAAAATTAACGAAGCTAACCGCGACACATTTACGTCTATAAAATATTGAATTTTATCTCAAACATCTCATAAAGCTAATCAATTGTTAATATCCATCTAGTGATTATGTTCTTTAAGTTTGATCAAAATCTGTCCTGTGGTTCTTGACCTATTTTGCTAACAAACACTGAGCTAACAGCGAAGTAGCTAGTTCATACCTCCAGAGCAGGAGGCCGGGCTGCGACAGAGTGAGTCCGACCAGAGGAGGTTCTCGTCGGACACATGAGATGGGAACGGTTGGTGTACCCTAGCGGACAAAGGTGGTACTGCACCCCAAGCGGCCGAAAGTGGCACTGCACAATTTTTGCCAAAATGGAAAAATGGTCATATCTGAGCCAAAAATTGTTCTAAAAATATGGGGAAAAAATCCATAAACAAGTCTCACCTCTCTATAAGTCGCAGGGCATGGAAATTAAGCAAAAAGATGTGACTTATAGTCCGTAAAATATGGTACTTCCACTCTAAATTTTACCACATCACTAGTTTAAACCACATTAAACTTACAGTCTATTTTCAGGGAAGCTTGGTTTGTCAAATCTTTTCTATAACACATGCATGCACCACAACAAAGTGTTTTATCATTGTTAGAGTAAGCCTAAAGAATGCTGACAACACAACTCAGATTAATACAAATAAACAAAAACAAGATTAATTATAAAACAAAAAGGGCAGATGAGACAGCATAAATAAAGAGCAACAGAAAACACAAGGAGTAAAGTAAGCAGACAGGTGCAACATGCTGTACTGGTCAAATGCAGAGAAGTGAAAACTGAGAGACTAAATGAACTGGGGCTCGTGAGGAAATTGGAAACAGGTGGCCTAATGATGGCAGGGAACAGGTGTGGGTGGGCGTGGCAGGACTGAGAAAACTGACAGAGGAAAATACTGATGGTAATGAAATTCAAATCAATTATATTCAATAAAAATTTTAAAAAAAATTATTTATTTCCAGTGGAGTAATTAAAAGAGGCACGTAGAGCATACATAAAATAAAGCAAAATGAAAATACGTAAATACTCCAGAAACACTGTAGAACAAATGAACACAAGGAAAATACAGATAGTAAACATCACAAAAAAGTAACTACCGGTAAACTAAATACAAAACAAATGAAGTCGTCAGGTCCTCTAGAGAGTGTATTTTGGTTGAAATGTTTCATCTTTTATCCAAAAGTTTTCATCAGTCCAAGGAGCTGCACAAACTCAGTCTCATAAATAGCACCTTCACCACTTTGATGGTGCTCAAATGGTTTCTAAATAATAATAATGCATAAATAAAAACCACCCAAAATGACCTAAAATCAAAGATTTTGACAGATTCACATTAGTCCATGCACCCCAGGCAGATGTAAATGTGCAATATCCAACACCTCATCCTATTCTTCATTTCACCCGTCAAATAATTCTTCTGACAGCTTTGTTTCTGCCCAGCGGAGCTGAAACTTCAGGGTGGTCTTGCAGCAGGGAGGACGTTCCTAAACGAGTGAAGCTGACAGATTCATCTCCAGACACATTAGCATGCCAAAGTGTCCTTGAGCAAAGCACTGAACCTTTCACTGCCTGCAGTATGCTCTTTTGTGTATTAGTGAGAAGATAAAATATTTGTATACAGTGTGCAACATAGATGAACACACATTTTGAGAGTGTGCATTAATGGGCGACGGAGAAACATTGTAAGGCACTTTCCAGATCTAGAAGAGGTTAAAAAGGGCACTACTGTATATACATGTAGACCATTTAATTCCACACTGGCTGGTTTGGAAGTGATCAAAATCTTATTTCAAACCTCTTCAAATGTGGGTAAGGTTCAGTTTCCAGGAATCATGTTGCTTTTTGATGTTCAGACTTTCCTAAATCAATAGTACAATCTGCATATGCCAAAAAAAATGGAGCTGCTGGCAGCGCACACACCACAGCACAAAAACATCAGCACAAACACAAACGTGAACCGCACACTCGGATAGAGCAAGACCATCTGTTTGAGAGAGACTTTGCTGTTTGTTTGAAGTCGTTCCGTTGCCAGTTTACTTCTCTTTGTCAGCTTTCTGCAGCTCAAACAGCCACTCTTCAGCTGAGCCCTCTTCAGCTCCACTCGTCTGCCTGCTCTCCTTGGCCCTCTTAACAAACCTTTCACTCATTTATTTATTCCTTTACTTCTGCTGCTGGTCACTGCCAGCAGCAAACTAGCTGGAACCCCTTCTAACCTGAGAGTGAGTGAGGACAGCTAACAAGGAGGAAGTGAGGTTACACACAGAGAAGGAAACAAGGAGAGATTTGTTTCACCACGAAAGGTGTGATGGATCAGGCTCTTCACACTTTGCTGCTTCATGCAGGGAGGGGTAAAAATTAATAAATAAATAAATATAACCTCTCAGGTTGTGCAGGTACTACTGACTGAAATTTGGAGGCAAATCCAAGACAATCACTGCAGCTAGGCTACAATAGTCAGAACTAAAATTGACTATAACAGTAGCGTATAAGTTCTTGAGCTATCATTTGGTGAAGTAGAAGCTGAAAGTTGTTCCCAACATACACTCTGAGCACAGCAGAATGGGTACAACTTTGGTCTAAATGTTGACAATTGTTGTTGAAGTCAGCCTTATTTGTCTGTTAGCAAAATATCTCATGAAACCCCAAGTGATTTTTTTGAAAAATGGTAGTGAGTAATGCATCAATCAATTATCTTTACACCCTTCTTCCTTTTCTGGGTCACGGGAATCAGTCACCGCTTCGAACATTTTCAGCCATTAAATGGTCATTATTAGTTGTTATCATCCCCATATGTAGCGGTCAGACTGCCCCTCCTGTACCTCCTAGTGGGTTTAAAGGTATGTTGTTAGCATTGGTAGCGATGATAATAGGCTCCGTTTTTAGCTTTGTTAGCGCTCATAATAGCTTCATGTGGTTAGGTTTAGAGTAAAGGGTCTGGCGTTAGGTTTAGGGTCTTGGTTAGGTTTAGGCACAAGGGTAACAGGGTTAAGTTTAGGGTTGGCCCTCTAGGTCAGGTTAGGTTTAGGAAAAGGGTTACATAAGTTGAAAAAAAAAGTCACTTCCTGGTTTATCTCGGTGAGACGCTGCTTATTATCAGTGAAAATAACGATAATAATGTACCTTTAAACCTACTAGGAGGTAGGTGGGACAGTTTCACCTCTACATATGGGGATGATAACAACTAATAGTGGCCATTTAA
Source organism: Garcialebias charrua (assembly GCA_038048925.1). Lineage (NCBI taxonomy): Eukaryota > Metazoa > Chordata > Actinopteri > Cyprinodontiformes > Rivulidae > Garcialebias > Garcialebias charrua. Next base: position 14,915 of record JBBPBX010057588.1, read on the forward strand.
TGGACTGATAACACCTGAAGCCGCTCAATCGGTGGTGGCCATATTCATGTCATGATTTCAGCTCCCTGCCTCTGCTGCTCTGTTCCATCTGCAAGTGCTGTTGGCCACGCCCACTTCTCCATTCTTTATGGAGATCAGCTTATCAGCTGCAGCAGGAAGCTTATCCTGCAGTGTGTGCTTCACAGAGGTGCAGCAGGTGCTAAATCATTTTAAATAATTCATTTTAAATAAAAATCCCATGCCGATCGTCCAGCTCATCAATCAGCCAATTGTCTGTCATGTCCCATCTTATTTTGAAAAACCGCGATAGAGCGTGCATGCGAAAAACAAACCACAAAGTAGCGAGGAACTACTGTAGACCTGGACAGATCTCAAGTCCATCGCAGGGACACATAGAGACAAATGAGACAAACAACCATTTGCTCTCTCATTCACACCTAGAGACATATTAGAGTTTACAATTAGTCTAACATGCATGTTTTTGTTCTGTGGGAGGAAACCGGAGTACCCGGAGAAAACCCACACAGCATGCAGAGAACATGCAAACTCCACCCAGAAAGGCCCCCTGGCTGGGATTCAATTGAGCAACCTTCTCGCTGAGAGGCGGCAGCTCTAACTGTGCCACCGTGCCGCCCAGCAAGTAATCCTTGAATATATATTTTACAGCTGATTAACTTTAAAGGTCTAGCAGTTTTACAATAAACCACAGATAATCAAACATTACAAACACATAAACGGCTTTCACTCCATCAGTTTTACAGATAATAAAGTATAATTTGGTGTGGTAGCTAAGAGTCATCCCCAACATACATTTTCAGCATCACAGATTGGACAGAATCTTTCCTTCAAACTGGGTCATGTTGACATCAAACCTGCATGTAAGCAAAATATAGTATGTGGTTGTTTGTTAATGCAACTTTCAGAAATCAGTACCGTATATTCTGGACTATAGGTTGCAGCTTTTTATCATTTTTTCATGGCCTGCGACCTATAGTCAGGTGCGACCTATATATAGCATTTTATAAAATAAGCTGATTTGTAATTATTTACTAACAAAAATTAAACTGAGACACACTCTTACAATAATGTCAGCTAACAAATATATATTTTAGGTGTTTATCCTGCTAAAATTATTCATTTATTAAAGAAAAGTTCAGCTCAGACACATATTTGCTATAATTTTTATCAAACAAATAATTGTTTTTAAGTGTTAATCTTCTTAAAAGCCTTGCTGTGCGCTCCTGTGGCAGACATTTGCAGCAGAGCTAAACACGGTCCACATTTTGACGTAGGTGCGACCTATATTCAGGTGCAACCTATAGTTCAGAACATACTGTAATTGTATGGATATTACAACTGAGTCTGGATTTTTAAGAAGGCTACCGGTAATACAGCTTATCGTGCTTTACCAACACAGAAATGGCCACAGTTGTATCATTTTTACAGATGTTGAGCTAAAGTTTGATCTGAAGCTGGAATTGATCCTCAGCACACACTAACACATCGCACACATTTTGTAAAATTGTTTGGCATCACACAGTGATATATATATATACTGTATATATATATATATATATACTGTATATATA
>JBBPBX010057589.1:0-10194 GCA_038048925.1 Garcialebias charrua
AACAAGTCCACAACCTCCTCCATCATCAGGGACACTGAGGACAACACTGAACCTCTGTCTTCACTGTTTATTCACAAAGTGTCCAACTCTTTTCATACACGTGTCTTTAGAGTTACGTCACCAAAATTCAAGTCATTTAGATTCAGACAGCAACAATTTACAACATAAAGTTTAGAAACAGAAAAATCCCACTGACCATCAACAGGAACATCTGACTCAGTCTGTGGTCCTCCCCCAGAAAATGTTGAATAAAGTAGATGTGATTTCCTGCATTTTGTTGTATTTGAACAGGTTGTTAAACATCTACATTTGTAAACATTTTCATCCTACCCCCCTCCTCCTTGACGGTTCCGACTCTTCTCCTCTGAATTCACTGTCTGACTCCACATGTGAAACCTCCAGGCACCTCCTCCGTCTGTTCATGTCCGTTGCCTGTGGGCTCCTGCCCGCGTACGACTGCCTGGTTAGCTCGGCACTCACCCCCACCACTCTTTAAGGGGCGGAGATTTTTTAAGGGTGGAGGCAGATTGTGATATTAACAAGTTGTAAGTGGCTGTTGTGTTTAAAATGAGTGTTTATGTAATTATTTTCAGTTTACATATTCAATATAAGTTTTATTTGTTCAAGGCAGTCATATTTGTTCATAACTTTATTATTAATAAGCCTGAGTTACCGGATCCAAACAAACAGTTACCGGAACACACCCTGTCAAAATAAGAGTTCCCGGATCCTGTTCCAGCAACAAATTAAGCAGAGTTAAACCAAACCAAGATGGCCGCCACAGCTAATACAGTTTAGGCCACAGGAAAATAAGTGTCCCTCAGTGAAATGTTTAGATATTTAACTAACAGTTGGTGTGGTAGTAGCTGACAGTAATCCAGAATAAATGTTCAAGTATGAACAGATCAGGTGTGACATCACTTCATCACATGAGCTCATATTTTGGTGAATTCCTTGAAGTTTTCTTGCTCTTTACTTCTGATAGAAACAGATTAGACGTCAGTGTCTTTGGACTGTGTCCAACTTTGGACCAAGTCTCAGGATTTCGTCTCTTTACTTTCCTTCACATTGAACCATTTGTACTTTTCAGCTGGACACACAGAAACAAGAATGAGAGCGTGTGCAGCTGGAAATCCCTCTCCAGCTGCTCCAGCTGTGAATGGACAAACAATAGTTTGTGTGTGTTCATGTTGGAGACGTGTTGCTGGAAGGACGGCCCTGTGCTCCATTTTCAGCTGTTTGCTTCATGTTGGATGAAGAGCAACATGTCTCTCCTTCAAGCTGCTTCAATACATTTAGTCAAACTTCCATCCTGGACTCCTGACTCATTATTTCTGAGGAATTTTATAACAACATCATGAGACGTCACGCTCAGAGTAGGTTTTGTAAATAACTCTCAGCTACTACCACCTCAGAGTTAGACTCAACATCTGTAACAGTGACTGAGTTAGAGACATTTCTGTGTCATCTGTTGTTATGTAGCTGTGGTGGCCATCTTGAATTGGACTGGCTCCAAATTTAAATCAGTTCTAAATGTTCCCACAATGATTACTTTCTAGAAGTTTCCTTAAACTCTGTCCAGTGGTTTTTGAGATATTTTGCTAACAGACAAACAAGACTGACTGCAACAATTATTGCTAAAGTTTTAAGCAAAGATTTTGTGCATTGAGTGGCACTTGGAGTATATTTTATGAAATAATCTTGGCTCTATCTCTGTCAAATGTTAGCAAAATATCTGAAACTGACTGAATTATAGAAATTTCTGTGTTTCTAACATGAGTTTTCTGTTCAACCATCAAGAACTGGATCAGCTCCAAAACTTAAATCAGTTGTAGACGTACATCCACTGATTATCTCTGGAAAGTTTCATTAAAATATCTTCACTGGTTCATGAGATATTTTGCTAACAGACAGAGTTGAGTTTAATAATTTAATGGCAGAATTTTAAACCAAGGTCTCAGACAATCTATTAGTGCTCAGACTGTGTGTTGGGGATTCCTCTCAGCTACTACCACCCCAAACGTCACATCAATCTCTGTAAAACTGAATTATAGACATGTTTTATGTTTTTAAGTTCAGTTAACTGTGGCAGCCATTGTAACTTCAGCTGACTCCAAAAACTAATCAGTTGTAGACGTACATCCAATGATGACTTTCTGCAAGTTTCACTACAACTCATCCAGTGGTTCATGAGATATTTTGCTAACAGACAGACATTGTGACAACAAGTGTAAAGTTTCCAGTGAGTCTCTGCAGCTTCTTCTCTCCTGACTTCTCTGATCAATAATGTTGAAGTGATGGATCCTGCAGAGTGATCACATGACAGCAGCAAGAATGTGACTGAAGAGACAGGAAGTAAAGCAGGAAGACTGAAGCAGCATGAAAATGAAGACGTGGACGGAGAAATGAGCTCCATGAAGCGTTTGGACTCTCCATTTGGACAGAGCAGCTGCAGCTGAAGCTCTGATTCACAACAACACAACAGCTCTGCTTTAGAGACAACAAGACACGTCCTAATGTCCACTTGTTGTCCACACTGTCCAACTGTCCAATCAAACAGCTGAATGACTGAAAGGTTTTTATTCTGATATTTTACTGACACACATTGTTCATACATGACCCGACCACAACCTGTGGGTCAGAACACTCTGGACCTTTAACACGGGGCTCTTTTTATTATTTATGAGCTCTTTTTCATTCAACCTTTATTTATACAGGTTGATCCCATTGAGCCTCGGGGACTCATTTACAAGAGAGACCTGATTTTAACAAGGAGTGACGACAACAGTGGACAACAAATGAATCTGGATCCATTTTTGAAATGCAGCTGATTAGACCAATATAGTGCATTTATTAAGGAAAAGTTCAACTGAGACACACCTTTGATATAATTTCAAACAAATAATTGTTTTTAAGTGTTAATCTTGTTACATTCTTGTTAAAGTCCTCCCGTGCACGCTCCCACGGCCGCCTTTTGGCAGCCAATCGATTTTTGGCACAACACCGGCCCACGTTTCCGGGTGGTCCACGGTGACGCATAATAGATGTGACTTATTTATGTTTTTTCCACTTTATTAGACATTTTTGGACTGATGCGACTTATACGGCGGTGCAACGTGTACAGCTGCAAGTACAGTAAATGTAACTTGCTCTTTCTGTGAAGGTCACCTTGAAGATGTTTTCTCTTATTTTGCTCTTGCTCCTTCTCTCCTCAACTATGTGAAGATCTCTGCATCCTGACTTCTACTTCTATTGAACCACATTTGTCCCTTTGCTTTGAACACTTGTTATTTGGCTTCACTGACCAACCATCGGCTAAAAGAAAATATTTTATATCATTAATCTCATTATATATTTAGACAAATCCACAAATGCTGTTACACTAATCAAAAACCACTTATTTCCATTTTTGAAAATGAGGTCAAACAAAATATTAAAACTATTAGACAGTCCACCAACATGAAACCATAAAACTTGTACTTTATGTATCTCTTTAATGTATTTGTGTAACATGTGCTAATTCTTTGACTCAATGTTTGTAACCCACTGGAGACTGTCATTATATTGTATGTACCAGTCATACATCCATGGATACTCACTGACCCAATAGTAGATCTGAAATTAATAGGAAAGAAAGGAAATAAAAAAAAATATATTCAAATACAGTAATAGAATACATTAATCAATAATATGGATTCATTAAATGAAATAGATATAAAACTCAATCAAGCAGAAATAAAAAGCATCATAAAGGAAAAATGAGTGAAAGATGGAAAAACAACAGGAAGAAGAAAGAAAAGGTTGATGGTTTTATAGAATTCAACAACAAACAGGAGAAATGAGGAGATCTGAAAGAAACAGGAGGAGGAAACATCACATCACGTCTCAGATTTGGACACACAGGATTGAACAGAACATTATTCATAACAGGGAAGCATCATAAATGTGACTACTGTGGAGAAGATGAGACCATAGAACATGAGTTATTGAACTGACAGAAATACAGACATGAAAGAAGTCAACTGATGAACAGTCTCACTGAAATCAAAGAAAGATTTGATACAGATGAATTATTGCAGAATTCAAAAGATAATGGTGCTCAGGTTTTAATACAATATCTGAAACAAGGAGTTTGAAGGAATTGTTATTTATCCATTATTTAATTAATTAACTAATTACATGGTAATCAATAATTAATTCTTTTATTTGTTTGTTTGCATTGTTTCAGTCCACCACCTCACCATTTTGTGGTGGTAATGCACCAAATTGTTATTTGTCAACCGCTAATGTCGTCAAAAAGGTGTTCAATACAAGATCAAACACAACATCCCAGTACATTTCAAACCCAACAGGACTCTCAGACAGAGGTCCACCCTAAGGACAAAACCCCCACACACAAGAGTGGTGTTGTGTACGCAGTCCAGTGCAGCGAGGACTGCCCAGACCACTACATTGGAGAAACTAAGCATCCCATCCACAGAAGAATGTCCCAACACAGGAGAGCAACCTCCTTTGGACAAAACTCAGCTGTTCAACTCCACCTCACAGACAAGGGTCACTCTTTTGATGACCAGAATGTACAAATTTTGGACCGAGAGCACAGATGGTTTGAGAGGGGTGTGAAGGAAGCTCTTTATGTTAAGAGAGAAAAACCTTCTCTTAACAGAGGAGGAGGTCTGAGATTTCAACTTTCCAAGACTTATAACTCAGTTTTTTTGGGGTTGATTCCCAGACGTTTTACACCGGATGGGAGCAGAGGTGTTGTGTCTGTGAATGGACTCTTTGCACCTACGGCACTGACATCACATCCGCCTGAGCGGATGCGGGTCGCTAGCTTCCGCTTTGAGGATCTTAGACAGCTAGAAAAGAGAAACTCGCGTTTCAGAAGCAAGTTAAACATTATCACGAACACTGTTGTGTCCCTAAGCATGCTGATGTAATGGTCTTTTAAGTTTCCACGGACTTTTTCTTTCGGATTTTTTTTTTTTTTTTCGGATTCTTTTAATTTTCCACGGAGGATCCTCCAGACAGAAAATTGCACGTCTGCGAGTTCACATTGAGCGTGCAATCCGAAGGGATTGCATATATACACATGTATGTGTATATACACATATATATTATGTGTATATACACATGTATGTGTATATAAACATATATATTATGTGTATATGCACATATATGTGTATATACACATATATATTATGTGTATATACACAATATATACGTGTATACATATATATTGTGTATATATACAGATTTATGTGTATATACACATATATATTATGTTTATACGATAAGATAAGATAAGAGATAAGAGATTTTTTATTAACATTGCACCAGTTAACCGATACAGCGTGATTATGTATACACAGTCGTCCAGAGGAGGGAGAGAATGTAAAGCTGCAGCATATTCAAACACATGACATGTTCTTCTGCGCGGCCGCTCTCATCCGTCTCCGGATGAAGGTCAAACAGATATGGAAAAAGGAAAAACACAATAGGTATCATTTGTGATATTCAAAAAAAGAATCTATCAAAGATTGCCTTAAGACACTCTATGATAAAGTCCCAAAAACTCTATCAGCAATAAGCACAACCAGACAAGACATTGTTGCAGTTTTGACGACATGCAAGGAGATCAAAAGAGTCTGTGAGCAACATTCAGATAGCACAGTTCAGCAGTTGTTAAGCTTGGCGCCTCCGAGCGCACCCACAGAGACCTCTGGGGGGGGGGGGGGGGTCAGCAAGGTCTCTCAGCTTCACTCCAGGAGAATAGTTTCCAGCAGACAGCCTTCTTCTTTTTCCAAGGTCGTGCAGAAACTAGATTAGATAGTTATTGTTTATCTTCAATCCAGGCCACAGTGTTCTTTTTGACTGCAGCCTTCCAAGTCCAGGTGCTGTTCAGGTCCAAAATCGCCGAATCATATGAGGTTCCGAAGCTACGAACCCCCATCTGTGCCCTGATTGAGGCCGGGCGGCTGTAAACGAGTTCCAAAGCGCACCGCAGGTCCGCGGTGGTCTACCGCCGCTCCCATCGTGCGGTTCAGTTCGTACAACAGCTGGGATGAGGAGCTCACAGCCCGGATCAGAGAATCTTGCTGATCAGGAAGTTTGGCCAGCGCGCCGATAGCCGCCGAAGTCTTCCTGATCTTCCAGTAACAGACAGCTCCGCTCACGCCAAAAAACAGAGCAGCTGCCACCAATATCCCAATAATCCACAAATCTTCCACGTCTTCGACAGACAAGACGGTCAAACACATGGGTTGCCACTGTCCCCACGAGTCCATCATGTATCCGACAGCATGCGTGTCAGAGGGGCAGACCGCTTCTCCTGGCCCGGTCCGCTTCGTGGAAAAAATCTTATCTATAGATGAAACAGCCCAATTTATTAAATCCATCGCAAATTGGTTCGAGTGAGCGCTGAAGAGTCACGGACGAGACAAAAAGCAAGCAGGGAGGAGGAAAACTTAGGGAGGGTAGGAGCAAAAAGATATGTGACTTGCCTTGCCGAGAGCGGTGTATATAAACATATATTATGTGTATATGCACATATATGTGTACAGGAAACCCCCGACCTATGACCCCACCAACCTGCGAACCACGGGACCTACGAACGAGTTAAAGTAGAATAATGTCATCGACGTACGGCAGAAAATATGTGACCTACGAACGAACCAAGTTAAAAATATATAATCGACCTACGGCACACGACCTACGAACGAGCCCCATTACAGGTATATAATCGAGCTACGGCGAAACTGCGTCACAAAACGGCAATCGGCGAGGTGGGGGAGGGGATTGCCTTTTGCCTTGGCTGTTGTTTGTTGGGCATGACACTGCGCATGACTGTGGAAAAGTACCGCCAGAGAGGGGGGGGGCTGGGCTTCTGGCGGATGTACACAAAGCCGTAGTGCACCTGGCGGCGGAGGGATCCGTACAGGTAAAGCGGTAACTATTTAAAGGGCTGCGGCCATTTTGTGCCTCGTGGTTTTCCACGGTGATTGATGGTAGAAGACAGTTACGAACAGCGAACACGAACGAAGAACACGAACGAAGAACACGAGAAAAAAAAAGTACGAAGAACCTACGAGCAGGTACAGTACATTTACAGTAAATTTATATCAGTTTTAGACTAAAGCCAACGTTAGCACACGTTAGAATTAATTTTAATTTGTGCTCCTTAGGAGTTAGCACGTTAGCTAATTGTCGACGACACGACGACACGAGTTGTCCACGGGTCATCGAACGGGCAGGTACGGCCCAGTACTAAATGAAAAAATATTTTTAGACGAAAGCAAACGTCAGCATTCATTTTTGAACGTTAGCATTAATTTTAATTTTTGCTCCTTAGGAGTTAGCACGTTAGCTAATTGTGACGAGAACGACAGGAGTTGTCCACGGGTCATCGAACGGGCAGGTACGGTCCAGTACTAAATGAAAAAATATTTTTAGACGAAAGCAAACGTCAGCATTCATTTTTGAACGTTAGCATTAATTTTAATTTTTGCTCCTTAGGAATTAGCACCTTAGCTTGAACAAGAATGGCTCCGAAGAGACCTGCAAAGTCCGCGGACGCGGCACAGGGGAAAAAACCTCGTCGTACCATAACGCTGGAGACGAAGGCAAAAATAATAAAAATGGCAGATCAGGGCATGACTCCCTCTAAAATTGGAGAGGCGCTAGGGTTGCCGAGGTCAACTGTGGGGACAATAATGGCGGACAAAGAACGCATTTTGCAGCAGGTGCGTGCTTCAGAGTCAGAGAGTCAGAGTCAGAGAGTCTTTATTGTCATTTGCACCGCATGTGGTACATGAGATGAAAACGAGATTATGTACACGAGGTCCCAGTTACATCCAACAACAAATGAAAGAGAAAAACAGTAATAACATCGAGAACTAACTAAGAAAAACATCAACTAGTAATACACTAAGCCTAATATAGTGGGAATAAACAGCAGCACGAACATGAGTTTGTATGAGCAGATGGTCACAGATGAACACAGATGAACACAGCAACAAGAAAACAGATCAGCATCAGCATGATGTGATATTTTGCAGTGTTTATTTTATTTTATTTTTATTTATTCATGAGTCTAACAGCCTCAGGGTAGAAGCTGTTCCTCAGTCTAGTGGTTCTACACTTGATGCTCCTCAACCTCCGTCCTGAGGGGAGTGGGGCAAAGAGTGAGTGTGCTGGATGAGTGAGGTCTTTCATGATACAGGTGGCTCTTTTCCTGCATCTAGAGGTGTAAATGTCTGTGATGGTGGGGAGACTGACTCCAACAGACTTCTGTGCAGCCTTCACCACTCTCTGCAGAGCTTTCCTCTCTTCAACTGTGCAGCCTCCATGCCACACGTTGATGCTGGAGCACAGGATGCTCTCCACTGCACACCTGTAGAACGAGGTGAGAACTGGGCTGCTCAGACCAGCTCGTCTCAGCCGTCTGAGGAAGTAGAGTCTCTGATGACCTTTCTTGATCAGGCTGGTGGTGTTGTTGCTCCAGCTGAGGTTATCATTCATGTGTACACCCAAGTATTTGTAGCTGGAGACCACTTCCACTGCAGACCCACCTATTTTCAGTGGGGCATGGGTGTGTTTGTTCCTTCTGAAGTCCACAATCATCTCCTTTGTCTTCTTCACATTCATGTGAAGATTATTCTCTTTGCACCAGCTCTCCAGGTGTTCCACCTCCTGTCTGTAGCTGGACTCATCATTGTTTGTGATGCATCCCACCACCGCTGTATCATCTGCAAACTTAACAATATGACAGCCTGGAAGTGTGGCTGTACAATCATATGTGAGCAGAGTGAACAGAAGGGGGCTCAGCACACATCCCTGAGGAGAGCCAGTGCTGAGGGTTATGGTGGAGGAGGAGAAGTTGTGGATCTTCACGGACTGTGGTCTGTCTGTCTTCAGCCCCCATGAAGTCCACCATCATTACCAAGCAAAGGACGGGGAGAATAGTCGAGATGGAAAGGTTGCTTGTCCTCTGGCTGGAGGACAACACACAGCGCAGAATACCAGTTGGGATGTCTGTCATTTGTGAAAAGGCAAAGATGATTTATGACAGGCTGCAGGAACTAGGGGTGACTGGGGTAGGTGCAGGGGAGCAGGGGGGTGCGGGGGGGCAGGGGGCTGCACAGAGTGATCCGGGTCAAGGGTCGTCCTCCCAGAGCGATCTGGGTGAAGGGACGTCCTCTCAGAGCGATCCGGGTGAAGGGACGTCCTCTCAGAGCGATCCGGGTGAAGGGACGTCCTCCCAAAGCGCTGGAGGAGGGACTTCGAGCAGCACATCAGGGGAGTTTAATGCCTCCAAAGGATGGTTTGATCGGTTTAGGAAGAGAAACAACTTCCACAACATCAGAGTGCAGGGTGAGCACTTTAATTTCTCATTTTTCTTTTTTAATACTGTAATGCATACAGTACAGGTAGTCCTCGACTAACGAATATTTTTTTTTTCATTTTATTACAGTGTGTTACAACAGCTTAACCATGTCATTTTGTGTGCATTTAAACAGGAGAGGCAGCAAGCGCTGACCACGAGGCAGCTGAGGCATTCCCAGCAGAACTGGCTGAGATCATCAGGGATGGCGGGTACACTGCGCAGCAAGTGTTCAATGTGGATGAGACAGGGCTGTTCTGGAAGCGTTTGCCAGACAGGACCTACATCAGTAGGGAAGAACGAACCGCACCCGGCCACAAGGTCGGCAAGGAGCGTTTGACCTTGCTGGTGGGGGGCAATGCTTCGGGTGATTGCAAACTCAAGCCGTTGTTGGTGTACCAATTTAATAAACCCAGGCCCTTCAAAAATGTTGATAAATCTACACTTCCTGTTTATTGGGCGTCTAATAAAAAGGCTTGGGTGACGCTGGAAGTTTTTAAAAATTGGTTCACCAACAACTTTGTTCCAGAAGTGAAGCGTTTTTGCAATGACCAGAAGATTGCCTTTAAAGTCCTGCTGGTCTTGGACAACGCTCCAGGACACCCCCCTGCTCTCACCGAGTTGGACAGGCATGTGAAGGTGGTGTACCTGCCTCCCAATACCACCTCTTTGATCCAGCCAATGGACCAGGGGGTTATTAGTACGTTTAAGGCGTACTACCTGCAGCGATATACATATATATATACACATATATACATATATATATATACACATATATATATACACATATATATATATACACATATATACAT
>JBBPBX010057590.1:0-13562 GCA_038048925.1 Garcialebias charrua
ACTGTAACATATAAGATATGAACTAAGTTAAATTTTCCTTATATAGGCACTAACAGCATAGAAACATCACATGAATAGCAGTACAATCATGAGTTTGTATGAGCTAGCAGGTGTGCACGAACGAACACAGCAACATGAACAGATCAGCAGCAACTTCGTGATTATTCACAGCAATGATTACCCTTAGTTGACCTACATGTTTACAAGTGTAGACTGCTTCTTGGGAGACCTTCACAAGATGTTCCTGCCCGCCAATCGGATGTGGGCCCCACATCCAAAAAATAAAAAAAAATAAAAAAACCAAAGGAGTTCTGTAAACAAATTTTAAGCCCTAAAGCTGAAGTCTTTCAACTGCTTCAACTTGCGTAAAACGAAATTAAAAAAACAACAACATACAGGCACTCCCTGTTAGCTTATTTGTACATGCATTTATTGTAAATATATAAACTATTTTCAGTCTTTTGCCATTACTTTTGATAGGTTTGTAATACTGTATTGAACTGTATGAAATGGTAAGTGTAATTACACATCCGCGCCAGTAGGGGCAGTGGCGCTGTTATTGTCAGACTGAGCGCACAGAATAGTTTTTTCACAGAGTAAGAAGCCACAGCAGCGCATGAGAAGTTTTAGAAAGTGCAGTGAAGATACAGCATGGAGAAATATTTAACAGGGATGAAAAGAAAGGCGAAGACAGACGAAGATAATAAGAAAGCGTATTTAGCCTTGGCTTCACTGTGACGAAGGTGGGAGATGAGGAAAGACCGGTGTGTCTGTTATGTCTTAAAATATTAGCAGCGGACAGCATGAAGCCTAATAAATTAAGACGTCACTTAACCACATTACACCCCAATCACGCTGATAAGCAAAGTATTTTCAGCATAAATATTATTATATAAATAATCCAAAGAAGAAAAAAAAAAATCAGTCAGACCAGGTTGGACTCGAACCTGCGTCATCTGCATGAAAGGCAACGGTCTTAACCATTGTCCCATCTGATATATGTAGAAGTCTGCAGGTCTACTCTATTTAAAGGAAACGCTCCTCCTGAATTGTTATCGCATTTTAACTACATAAGTATCACGTTTTTACTACTTAGTATCACGTTTTTACTACATAATTATCACGTTTTTACTACATAGTATCACGTTTTCACTACATAGTATCACGTTTTTACTACTTAGTATCACGTTTTTACTACATAATTATCACGTTTTTACTACATAGTATCACGTTTTTACTACATAGTATCACGTTATTACTACTTAGTATCACGTTTTTACTACATAATTATCACGTTTTTACTACATAATTATCACGTTTTTACTACATAAGCTCCAAAAAAATATTTTCATGGTTGAATGCAATGCCCTTCCGTAGTTTTTACCTCTGATTTGTGCAATAAAAGTATTCTAGGATCAGGAGGTCGCTTCCTTTCATCACATTAGACATTTTTTAAATATTCAGAACAAACTTAAGACTTATAAAGCCTTTTCAATCTTTATTACCATTAATCAGTCTTTACTAACCATTATTCAATCTTTATTAAAATCATTCAATTTTTATTAAGCATTTTTCAGTCTTTAATAACATTATTCAATCTTTATTAACAATTATTCAATCTTTATTAACATTTATTCAATATTTATTAACATTATTCAATATTTATTAACCATTATTCAATCTTTATTAACCATTATTTAATCTTTATTAACATTATTTAATATTTACTAACCACTATTCAAGCTTTATTAACCATTATTTAACCTAACATCCCTGAAAAGACACCATTCGAGTCCATAATGGGGTGTTTTCAACTGCTTATTTGACCGGATGTGAACTGGATTGTAAATCCAGATTGAGGATGTTTCTCCAAGTTTCCACTCAAATATTCAAATTGACCATTCAACAGATGAATGCCCATTGGACAAAATAAAATAACATAAAACAGCTAGAGAGGAAATACATTTTGGAAAAAGGCCCAGTATCAACACGCGTGTCAGGGATGGTCAGGGCTCTTCTCTTCTCTCTCTAGTGGTAATCTTTGGAGACAGGCCTGATAAACAAAGAGAGACAGAAGATGTGAGGCTGCACAGCCTGGAGGTAGCATCAGACTGAGCCTGAGATCTAAACTAGGTCTTGAACAACATCTGGTGAGACTCCACAGCTGCAGGGCACATTCTGCAGTCTCCAGTGCAGCAGCGAGCCACCTCCCCTCTCACGAGGCTCTTCCACTAACAGTTTCTGCGGCGGCAGTTTGTTACAGCTCTTGGCTTTCTCTCCAGGATTGGGCAGTATTTGTGAACATGCTGTATAATAAATCCCAAGCTGTTTGGGATCATGAAGACACAACACAGAGTCTGAGCTCTGCTTTGTCAAGGATTTTCTCAGTAATCCTCGACACAATTCAAGATATACGGATACGATTTATTTTTGCTTTTCAAGTGTATTGTATCACTGCAGTTAATAAATGCAAAGTCAATAACGTGCAGAACTGATCTACTTGTGTTTGAAAAAAGCTTTATCTTAGTAATAATTACTAAGAAATACTGACAATGTTGCTGAATGTGCAAAGATCAGAAAAATGTTCATGTTAAAATTCATGGTATCATAATAATAATAATAATGAATTCAATTTATAACGCGCTTTTCATTACTGAAAATCTCAAAGTGCTACACACATTCATACACCAGTAGTGGCAGACTACCATGCAAGGTGCTTTCCAGTCCTACCGGGAGAAACTTGGGGTTAAGTGTCTTGCCCAAGGACACAACGACACATGGTGTGGGGAACCGGGATTCGAACCGCCAACCTTCCGATCGGGGGACGACTGCCATTACCACTACGCCACGGCCGCCCCTAAATCATCAATCAAGTATCAATAAATTTCAAATAGTTGTGACAGGAGCAATAAAAGGTTGTACCGTTAAAGTAAGAGGTGCAGAGAGGAAACAGCTGGACGAGCATTTTGGAACAAGTCAGGACTGAGAATATAAAGAACATTTTAAAAGACTGACATTCTCAGAGGTAAAAAATGAGAAGAGGTTCAGCAACCTGCAACAGTTTAAAATAATGGAACAAGTCACAATAAGATACATGCATTGATCTGTGTAGTTGGTTTGGGGCTGAACTGCAGAATAAACTGATCAATTAAAAAAACTAAATCCAGCACTGAAAATCTGACGGGGCTTTTGAAAACCTTTAGATCCTACATGAGTAAAGTTTGGGACATGAGTCATCTCCAGACTGTCCTGCAGCTGGTCTCCTCACTTCCTGGAGGTTTCCAGACTGTCGGGGCGGCGTCACAGTGGGAAACATCTGTCCAAACTTTATGAAGCTGCCAGAAAATCTGAACATCCAACTGAACATCCAACTGAACATCCAACTGAACATCCAACTGAACATCCAACTGAACATCCAACTGAACATCCAACTGAACATCCAACTGAACATCCAACTGAACATCCAACTGAACATCCAACTGAACATCCAACTGAACATCCAACTGAACATCCAACTGAACATCCAACTGAACATCCAACTGAACATCCAACTGAACATCCAACTGAACAGCCAGCTGAACATCCAACTGAACATCCAACTGAACAGCCAGCTGAACATCCAACTGAACATCCAACTGAACAGCCAGCTGAACAGCCAGCTGAACATCCAACTGAACATCCAACTGAACATCCAACTCTCAAAGTGCAAAGCAGATAAAGTGATCATGTTGCATGTGATCACTGCAGTTTGAATTCAAGGCCTTAAACATTCAGTTTTATTGAATATTGAATACCGTAATTACCGGACTATAAGCCGCTTCTTCATTCACACGCTTTGAACACCGCGGCTTATACAATGCTGCATCTAACAAGAAAGTTCATACTCAATAATCCAGGTATCAAATCTGATAAGTCTCAATCTGGTCATCTGGACAATGCTGAATCTAATTTATGTTTTTTTTGTTTTTTTTTTGTTTTATGGACTAACAAGCTTCGTGCCACCAAAACATTCAGCTCCGTCACACCCAGGTGCTCACAGCTGCCCAATACACATCTCTCTTGGGGGTAGCGATCAATGACTTTCAGGTAAACTACTGTATTTTTTTATTAGCCATGGTACAGGCACTGTTCAAAAAACATTTACTGTATTTGTGTGTTTTACCGGTATGTATTTAATTAAAAGTAAAACATATATATTTCTGTTTAAATATCTCATGTTACAATGAGAAGACCCGCGGCTTTTACACAAGTGCGGTCTAATTTTTAAATTTCTTAAAATTTAGAAGGTGCATTCAGTTGCTCACTTCCTCTTGTAAACAAGTCATCAAGGCTCAATGGGACTAACCTTTATAAATAAATATCCTGATGCATGCTCAATAATCCAGATAGAAAAATCTAAAAAAGCTAAGTCTGGTCCTCTGGACATTCAAAAACCAAAACAAAATAAAGCAAAAAAACTGTAGAAACGTTTCGTCTTTCATCCGAAAGACTTCCTCAGTCTGAGGTGCTGTGTTCAGCTCTGTATTCAGACTGAGCTGGACACAGCACCTCAGACTGAGGAAGTCTTTCGGATGAAAGACGAAACATTTCTACTTTTTTTTTTTCTTTATTTTGTTTTGGTTTGTTTTTTGAATGTCCAGAGGACCAGACTTAGCTTTTTCAGATTTTATAAATAAAGGTTGAATGAAAAAAATTCATGCTGTGTGTTTTGGTCTCACAAGAACTATACAGCTGTGTATTTGTACATCTGGATCAAATACTTCTCTGGTAATGGTTGAGAACAATAACCAGTGAGTTTCTCAGCAGCATCATATGATCCTGCTCAAGTTCAAACATGCTTAGTGGGACAAATATAATTAAAGAGATTAGAGTAAAGCAAACATGAAAATAACTGTATGTTTCAAATTTCTACATGACCTAGATGTGTGTGTGCACAGAGGAAGAGATAAAGCATCTGTGCACCGTGAAGACAAAGTAAGAAGAAAGAAACAGGGTGCTGGACCAAGATGCACTTTTTATGAGTTTCATTTGCAACTTTGTGGGTTGCTGACATCAATTTATAAAATATAATTGTTAATTTCCAGGAGGAATGGAGGAGGTGATGAGAGGAAATGAAAGATGGAGTCTACATCACTGTACACAAATGGCACTAATGGGGACAATGATCATCTTCATGTGAATCCAATTACAGAGCTGCTCTTCTCACATCTCACATTTTCACATGTTCTTCGTAGGGGCACAGTTAGTCAGTCGACCAAAACTAATCACAGGGAGGGAAAATGTTTCCACTTTACACACCTGCCTCATGAAGTCAAATGTTGTCCAGAGCAATGCGTTGGTTCATATGAGCAGCTGACAGGTGTCCAGAGACGTTCTGCTTGTAGTGGTGTAGATGGGATTACCAAAGGGGATTAGGAGGAGCTCTAAGTATGTTAACAATTTGGCTCCACAGGAACACAATCACTTTGCCATGTTTGAGACCGGCTGACAAGTGGGAGGGAACATGGATGTATGTCACTGTCACATTTAATAATGGGATGCTGCCAGGAAATGAAGGTGGGATTATAATTCAAAATATCTGCTGGAAGTAACACACACACACACACACACACACAAGGTTGTCTTTCTATCTTTACATGGACTTTCTATTGACTTAGGCTCATTTTTCATTCATTTATTTAGCCTAACCAAGACCCTGACAGATAGATAGATAGATAGATAGATAGATAGATAGATAGATAGATAGATAGATAGATAGATAGATGGATGGATGGATGGATGGATGGATGGATGGATGGATGGATGGATGGATGGATGGATGGATGGATGGATGGATGGATGGATAGATAGATAGATAGATAGATAGATAGATAGATAGATAGATAGATAGATAGATAGATAGATAGATAGATAGATAGATAGATAGATAGATAGATAGATAGATAGATAGATAGATAGATAGATAGATAGATAGATAGATAGATAGATAGATAGATGAACATTAGCCCATACAAAATCGCTCTAAGTATATTTTTTCCACACACTGACCTAAGTTTGTTGTAGTAGTAGCTGAGAGTCATCCTCAATGTGAACCCTGAGTGCTAAAACATCTTGTAAGAGCTCACAAGACCTGATGAGACACAGATGAAGTCATTACAAGACCTGCATGAACTTTCATTCCTGTCATTTCTCATCCGAAGGCGCTCTAAGTCTGAAACATAAATGATAATGTGCGTTGCCAAGCCTGTCATTTAAAGTATAACTCCTTTTCTCTCACATTCTCAAAATCACAGAAAATCACACCTTGCCCCATTTCTCAAAGGTCCAATCAGTCAAAGTGAAATGAAATGTCCTTAAAGAAAGCTAAAAAATAAAATCCCTTGTTTCTTTAACCCAACATACTTAAAAGTCTGCGCACCTTTGAGAGTGTAATCAGACCTCGACAGAAATCATATCAGACTGAATCTCTCATCAGCTCCACGTCGGACCTGAAGCCTCACACATTATGGAAACTGCTCTTTCAAGGACCAACTCCAGTTCCTTGATGAAACCTCACCATGAAATCATGTCACTTTCTGATGCAGTTAGAAAAACTAATCAACTCATCAGTTACAGTCAGTAAGCCAGTGAACCAGTACAGTACTCACACTGGTGTCACACTGGTGTCACACTGGTGTCACACTGATGCACAGCCTGAATTGCCGTTATTGATACTGAATAAGAAACCACGTTGAAATGACCCGTACATTGTTTGTATGAACCACAGCTTTACATTAATCTGGTCATAGAGGTACGGGTCTTTGTGAGACGAGAATACAGTATAATATGTTTTAGTCCCAGTCTTCTGTTTCCATCTTTTATTCATTTACTTGCTGTTTGGTGTTTGTGGCCCATGCAGAGGATTGATATAAAGTTATATTAGAGTTTAAAGCTGGCCTAGTAAAAGTCATCTCAACAACTGACAAGAGAGCATAATATTTAATTAATGTCAGGGCTGTTCAAAGTCAGATTTGATCACTGATGCTACATAAATAACAGCCAGTGAAGAAGTTTGTGACTGTTTTCTTACATCCTGTAGGTATGTGATTCTAAAAAAAAAAAGTTAATAAATACCCTAATGCATGCTCATAATCCAGGTAGAAAAATCTAAAAAAGCTAAGTGTGGTCCTCTGGACATTCAAAAAACAAAACAAAACAAAGCAACAAAAAAAAAAACTTGTAGAAACGTTTCGTCTTTTGTCCGAAAGACTTCCTCAGTCTGAGCTGCTGTAGTTAAAGTTAATAAAGCACTCTTACACTTTTATTTACTCGTGTGAAAAACAAAAAACATAATCACAGTATGACACACTTAAGCAAATGAGCCATGATAAAAACAAAACAAAGCACTGTTAGAAACAGCTGTTTTGGCAGCAGGTTAACAAATTTGAAAAACATGAATGAAGTTAATTATTACTAAAAAGTTCCAAACAAAACATTATGGAGAATCTGTCTCAAATGGTGTTCACCAGCTATTCTCCAGCTGCTGCAGCTCAGTGAGATATTACCTCATATTAAATAACCAACTCTTGTGTGAACTAGTGACTTTGATCAAGGCTGCACTCACACCAGCCATTAGTTTGTTAATCCGATCAAAAATAAACATTTTCTCCAAACTAAGTTCTTTCAAAAAGCTATCTACAACAGGTAAGATATTAATTGTTTACAATATTTCCACAGAAGCATCCATCCATTATGTTTACCTCATTAAAAAAATACAATAAGCAAAATTCATTCATGAACAATCAATATTAATAAAGAACAACAAAGCAGCTCCTCTGCAAAAACCAATCTGGTGAAAAATAGTTTATCAGCACAAAATAACCAAAATAACACAGAGCTCAGCTAGAACAGCAACACATGGTCAACAGGTGCAGAGCTACAGCTCCATAGTGTTGTTAGTTTACCAACACACTTGCCGCTGTGCACGTCGCACTAGTGTATAAGTTGCATCAGTCCAAATATGTCTAATAAAGTGGGAAAAAACATAAATACATCACTTTGCCATATAAGTCACATATATCACGTGTCACCGCTGACCACCCGGAAACGTGGACCGGTGTTGTACCAAAAATCCATAGGACTGCCAAATGGCGGCAGCCAGAGCGTGCACGGGAGGACTTTAACAAGAATTTAACAAGGTTAACACTTAAAAACTATTTGTTTACTCACTGTTATAGTAAAGGTCTATCTCAGTTGAACTTTTCATTAATAATGCACTTTAATGGTCAAATCAGCTGTGTTTCTCCTGGGCGGTGAACTGCAGCTGATTTGATGTTTGCACCAGAAGTTCCAGAGTGAGATGAAGGTGGCCTGTATGGCAAGCCAAGTGTCTCATTAATAACCACTTTTACCTATTAATGAGACACTTGGTTTGCCATAACAGTCGAGGGCCCTCTAGTGGCTGAAATTGGTAGTTTCAATAGTTTCCATGTCAGAATGAATGAAACCGTCAGATCTCAGTGAAAAATTGGTTATAAATGTGGGGGGGAAATGTATATTAGTCGCTTCGGTGTACAAGTCGCAGGACTTGCACATTTATGCAAAAAGGTGAAACTTAATCAGCAAAAATATGATAATTGCTGATTTTCTTCAATCTGCAGAGAAAGCAGCCAACAGAAAATGACGTAGTTGAAAGAACGTAGCTCCTTCCTGTAGGAAACGCAACAGTCACTGTGTGGTTCAAATTACCTCCACAGATCAGTCGTTTATGTCTCTTCACAAGAAAATATGGTGCAGTGAATGTCTTTATTTATTGAAATATTCCACAAAGTCTGTTTTTAAAGACTTTTTGAGCTTTGACCTTATAAACCGACTTCATTCTGCAATTCTTGTCAAACCAACGTGAAAAAACTCATTTGAACTTGTATTACCAGTTCTTCTGTGACTCAAACCCGTTTTATTGACATGTAGGTTAAATCTGATGACCGGCAGTTTACAAAATGGGCTGAAAAGCAGTGTCAAGTCGTGGAAATTACTTTTATTGACAAAAGTGAGCTGAGTAGCATCATTATGTTGCCCTGCAACATTAAATGGAAAGTAAACAGAGAATAAGCGACACAACATTGAGACACTCAACACACCGGTTGTATTTTGTTCACTGATGACATCTCAGATACCGTTGTGTTCCCTAACTCTCTGGGACACGCTCCATTTAAATTCACAGCTTGGATTTCAAAAAGCAGAATCACTTATTCCTGCGTGGATGCGAGCAGAAGGAAAATGTTCTCTTTGGAGTTTGCTGTCAACAAGACGTTGTGAAAGAGAGCGATGGAGCAGGAGATAAGGTCGAATGAGAGCAGAGAGAAAGAAAACCAGGTCGAGCACAAAGGTGAGGGGAGACACGTGAACAACGGGGGTAAACTCACAGATGAGGACAGTGAGACATGTGTGTGCATGTGTGTGCATCGCTGGAGGATAACATGGCCACAGCGGTGGAGCACACGTAACATCTCACATCTCACTGTACAGGTGGGTCAACAAGGGGCGACTCAAACAGGCAGGCAGGAGCTTATCTTAATTCTGATCCCTCCACACGGCCGCTCTGTAATCGATGCTGACAGGTGATTCAGAGAAGTCCATGAGAGCTCACAGCTGCAGGAGTGGAGAGGAGGCGGTGTGGCCCTGGTGGCTACGCTCCATCCAATCAGAGAGCTCACAGCTCTTCTCATAAACATCATCTTTCAAAAAGGAATTGAGCAAGAAAATAATAAAAAATAAGAAGAAAACAACAAGATATGTGTGTACGTGTTTGGCAGCTTTTTTTTTACTGAAATGTACTTTATCATAAATATTCTTGAAGACCTGACGTATTTAAGACAGTCATCAGTTCATTTGCCTTTATATTAAGGACGGCTATAAACCTTTGACCTTTTGCTCTTTCCTTTTGTTTCTTTTACTCACAGGTTTTTAACTTCCACATTTTGTACATTTTACTGTCCCAACCAGGTGTGCAGCTTCAAAATACCTTGAGTTTAGACTACGAGTTTTGAACAAAGAAAGGGAAATGACTGTCAAAGAATAAATGCAGATACAGGAAACCCTCGAGGTACGACACCAGCGACCTACGGCAACTCAGACTTACGATTTTATCATATTTAATAAAAATATGATAAAAAAAAAAAAATTGTGTATGTTTAAATGTTATTAATTTCATGTGTACAGCACTTTGTTGCAGCTGTGGTTGTTTTAAATGGCTTTATAAATAAAGTATAATTATTAATATTATGTTTTTATTACAATTTTATCGTATTTACGCAACTTCCGGTCGTTTCCGGTCGCCATTTTACAATTCCCAAGTGCGGTCAATGGAGCTCCACCATAGAGGCTCCTGTCAGCTGGCTCTAGAGGACCGTGTGTCCGATCAGGGTTGCCTCATACGGATAAATTAGCTGGAAACACTCGGTCAACTCTGTGGACGTCTCAGGCCCGGAGGAGCAGCCGCGGATCGCCCCGTGATCGCTCCAACAACGCCGCCCGACATGCTAACGACAGCAGCTAACAGAGCAGCTAACACAGGCGAAGACACCGAGCCGACATGCCGCGGAGGGGCCATCTGCGGCCGGGAGCTCGCCGCAAATGTCCGCCTGGCAGTCGGGGGACACCGAGCTAACGCGGAGATACAAAGCCGACAGCCTTTTTGAATGAACTGACATGCTAACCATTGCTGCTAATGGCGGGGCCTAACCGTAGCTAACGCCGAGCTTGTTTTGGATGGAGGAACATCGCGGAGAAACGGCTTTCAGTAAGTTTTTTTTTTTTCTGGCTCCAAATGTATGAAGTTAAGAAGCTAACAGTCCTTCTTTTAAACAGTTTTGACCACGTGTGTGCGTGTGGAGCGTAAGGAAGCTGGGGGAGCTCGGACGGGTGCGAGCTGATGCTAAAAGACGAAGGCAGGCTTTGACCAGCTCAAAGTAAGACATTATATTTTTTATTTATTGTACAGTACTGTATTCATTTACTGTACAGTTCTGTGCATGTTCATGGCCTAGTATGTCTGCTTGTTCAGTCTCATGCCATTAAATATGTGTGCGGCGCTCCGTTAGCGGTATAGCCGCGACCTATGTCAGAAACGCGGACCTACGACAGGCACGTGTTTTTGGTCCGCGAGGTACGACAACATCGACCTAAGTCACACCCGTAGGTCCCAATCCCTGACGTAACTCGAGGGCTTGCTGTATTATTGTTTTTGCTTGGTTCTGTGTACGTCACCAAAATATTTAAACTCTGACAAATTTGAATGAGACTTCCATTATTACTCATTAGATGTACTTCAATACATTTTAGAGTCGATCTATTTGAAGATGGCCACCACAGCAAATTGACATTAGCAATCAAAAACACCTGTACTCAGTGAATTTAACAGATACTGAGCTAAAATAAGCTAAAAGTAACAACACATACTCAGAACGATATATAGACATTGCATAAAATTGCTCATAAACTTACAGATTTTTCAAAATTGGACCCAAAAGGCATTGGCCCTCATTCACGAACCGTTCGTACGCACAGATTTGTTCTTAAACTCTGCGTACGAGTGATTTAGGATCATTTGTGGCATTCAACAATGTTTTCGTATCCTAAGATTATTTTCAGATACGAACAAAATTTACGAGTGGTCCGGACCTGTCGTATAATTTAGGAGCGTCAGTCTGCTGTCATCCAGACGGAATTTCTCCACTAATAACTTCATATTTCGTTATTTAGAAAATATTTTGGGTTTAAAAAAATCACGCACCATAATTATTCTTGACAATAGGTTATTCTGTTTGAATTAGAATTATAATTTTAAGTTTAATTTGTCTGGTGTGTCGCGCAGGCTTCAGTGAGTCGTGCGCTCCCCTTGGTCATCAAAGCCGCTCCTCATATTAACACCCAGGTACATAAAATTCCCATACACCGCCGCAGAACAAGTACGAATTAAGACTGATTTTCATGCTATTGCTGGACTGCTGTGCCAAACACCATCGGAGCAATAGATTATTATATCTGATTCGAAATATAACCTGCAGAATGTGGTTGCGCGATGACCAGGAGGAGCGCGCATGACTCATTTGTGCTGCAAAACATGTTGGCACGCGCGCAGCATGGCATTTATTGTCCATCCATCTCGGTAACGCAGACTTTTCCTTGATCTCCTCCTGTCCGTGCTGCGGCGAGACGTTTCTTTGAAGCCATTTTCAGATCAAACCATTCATTCTTGATTTCTGATACTGTACGACCCACGGGAGACAACATGCATTATATTAATATGAAGTTAACTGTAGTTTCGAGACATTTTAAAATGCTTCTGTTCAAAAACACATCCGACACTTGCGGGGGGGTAGCGGTGCGCCACGCTCTTCTGAATAAGTGAAACTACACAGTTGTTTACACTAAAATTAAAAATATTTGACCATCCGACACCTGCGGGGGGGGTGGGGGGTGGTGCGCCACAGCGCGACTGAGAGCAGATCTCCGAACGCGTGAAGTTCCTCCTTTTACTTCTTGAGTTTGAATGAATGGACACTTCCTGCTGTCAAAAGGCAGGAAACGTGGCCTTATATGGTGTTTTGAGGGGTGGGAATTATGTAAATGACCTCTCCGCGAGCACGCGCAGGTTGATAGAACAGGTGGGATTCATTAAATTTACGCAGCCATTTACACACTTTTCTTGAGGATAGAAGACTTTGTTGAATCTGACGTGGCATGTTCGTACGAACGCTTCGTACGAACAAAAGTAGGAGAAATTTAGGATAAAAATACGAACATTTTCGTGAATTGTCTCTGTCATTTCACATCCTGATACGATCTTATTCCAGAACTCTTGCATGAAAGGTGGCGGCCTACATGCAATAATACAAGAAATTCTAGTTGTTGTTTGTTTGTTTGTTTTTCATTTTCCGTGTATGTTTTTGTTAAACAACTTTTCTTCTAATAATGTTTTTATTGATAGTTGACCTCTGCTGTCATTTGTGGATGTCAAGGACACCCATATAATTTGATTAATGATAACTGGTTCCTGGTCTATCAGCATTCAAGGAAGTCGTCGGCAGCTGATCTGGGTGGGTCTGGTCAGGCTGCCGGCCTGATGCTTGGTTCGTGCCTCGAGCACCCAGACTCAAATGCTTTTGGCAGGATGGATCAGATCTCAGGGAATTACTCGCAGGCACGGTCCAATGGTATGATCATTTAATTTGGACCTTTCGGAACCGAGTGGACTGACACAGACTGAAGGTAGATGTCACGCGTTCTGCCTGTCTCCAAAACAATGGTGTTTATCTGAATTGGGCTCCCTGACTGGCCTTGACAGACCATCTCATCTTAATTCACCAGGAAGCTCTGTAAACCTTGATGCTTTGCCCCTCCTCCACTCTCCCATCCAGGAAGTCTATGGACCAATCAGAGGGGCCCTGCTGAATTACATTTAAGAACTCTTTGGATTCTGAGGCTGTCCTTGGCCTCCGAGAGTGTGCGTATCTCTCCAGAGGGAACTATGTGAACTTGGTGCCTCTGTGCGTTGGCTCTGGTTATGCTCACCACCCTTG
>JBBPBX010057591.1:10182-22380 GCA_038048925.1 Garcialebias charrua
TCCTAAGCATTTCATTGCATTGTTGACCTTGTGTTGATTTTGTACATGACAAATAAACCTAACCTATTATACATAGCAGACTTATGGTGCAGGAAGTTAAAAGATGGTCCATGTTCTGGATTTGGTGACCACATTCACTGGCTGCATTCCTGGCAAGCCTCCATTTTACCATGTTGGTTTTGGTCTTTCAGACACCGGTTCTTGCTAGATTCAGGGCGCACCTTTTGTTTCTCTGTTCTTCCTTTAGCCAGTTTTCCCCAGGGTTTTTTGAATGGCTGGGTGCTCTAGGTCTTTGTTGTGTTTGTTGGTAGACTTGTGGATGCTGACTAACCTTTTCCTGCATTTTAAACATACTATGCCGTGTGGGCACAAAGTGGGTGTCGAGGGTCATGTTACTGATTCCTGTTTTCAATTTTGTTGATTGTCTCTCTTTGTATTGCAGGTGGAGCATTATCAGAAAACATAGATAGCTTGTTGGAGTAGGACAAAGCCATGGATGAAAATAAGTAATGACTTTTAAAATTGGTTGTGTGCAGCTTGCTGTTTGCTCATGTTTGCCATGCAGAAAGATTATTTTCTTGCTATTTTGAATAACCAACAATCACAGCCATGTGAGACCTTGGCTTAAAGGTATTGTGACATGATTTTGTAAATTTGAATATTTGTCAGAACATATATATCTTATATCATTGAGCTCTGGTCGTTTTTGCATAATAAATTATAAACATATTAAAATTTTATTCGAAATTATGCTAAATTTTTCTCTGGTATTTGCTGGGATACGCCCCTGAAATTCCGCGCATTTCCGCAATACGTCATCACCAGTCGTCGTCACCAGTCATCAACGTCACAACGGGCAGAAGGCAGAGCCTTGCCCGTTTATTAGGTGTGTTAACTGCTTGCCATACAGATTCATTTCCTGAAGGATCGCCTTTTATTTGTGTAACTTGAAAAATGCCGTCACGTTGTAGTGCATTTGTGTGTTCTAATATCAGCAGTGAACAAGTGAGCCTTCACAAATTTCCAAAAGATGACAAACTTTGTCAAGAATGGACCAGACAAGGACCGGTGGGTTCCAGGAGTCCTATGTCTGCAGCGACCATTTCACTGCCGATTGTTTTCAGCACCTGGTATAAAAGAATCTTTAGGATTACCAGTAAGATTCAGAAGACTTTTAAAACCGGATGCTATTCCTACTATTTTTAAAAGAAAATCTACAGAAGAAAGTCCCACAGGAGCTACCATGTCGAAACAACGCAGGGACCATCGGAAGACTGTCCAGGAGATGAGTAAGTCTTTGTGTAAACATAATCGGAGGTGTGTAGTGTTTTAGATTATAAACTATTTATTTTACGTGAGTTCATGTTGTTTTACTTTATACACTTTGAGTGTATAAAGCCAATTATCACGGCAGATTATGTTTGTTCGCTGCTAACAAGCTAGCCGAATCAGATAGCTAACACAATAGCCGCGATACAGGCCACGTTGCTAATGATGTATTTTTAAATTATGTCTGCGCCATCAGGTAACATCTGTAGTTTCCTTCTATTCGGGGAGGGATATTAATGAGAGTTTTGGATGATTTACTGTCTTAAAATGATATATCGCTGACGCAACCGGTAATAAGCCGACATAGCAGCTAACAAACATTAGCCGAGTGCCCGGAGCAAACACGTTGCTAATGATGTATTTTTAAATTATGTCTGCGCCATCAGGTAACATCTCTAGTTTCCTTCTATTCGGGGAGGGATATTAATGAGAGTTTTGGATGATTTACTGTCTTAAAATGATATATCGCTGACGCAACCGGTAATAAGCCGACATAGCAGCTAACAAACATTAGCCGAGTGCCCGGAGCAAACACGTTGCTAATGATGTATTTTTAAATTATGTCTGCCGATCAGGTAATTCTTTTTATTCGGGGAGGGATATTAATGAGAGTTTTGGATGATTTACTGTCTTAAAATGATATATCGCTGACGCAACCGGTAATAAGCCGACATAGCAGCTAACAAACATTAGCCGAGTGCCCGGAGCAAACACGTTGCTAATGATGTATTTTTAAATTATGTCTGCGCCATCAGGTAACATCTAGTTTCCTTCTATTCGGGGAGGGATATTAATGAGAGTTTTGGAAGATTTACTGTCTTAAAATGATATATCTCAGACGTGACCGGTGTCAGGGACTCTTGTTAGCCAAGATAGCTTCTAAAAATATTAGCCGAGAGCCCGGAGCAAACACGTTGCTATGTATGCATTTTTAAATTATGTCTGCGCCATCAGGTAACATCTGTAATTTTTTTATTCAGGGAGGGTTTATTAATGAGAGTTTTGGAAGATTTACTGTCTCAAAATGATATCTCAGACGCGATAGGACATGCTCCGCCATTATTATTTAAATGCACGTTGGAGCGTGCCTTCCCGTTGTCACGTCAAGATGACGTTTTGC
Organism: Garcialebias charrua; assembly: GCA_038048925.1. Taxonomy (NCBI): domain Eukaryota; kingdom Metazoa; phylum Chordata; class Actinopteri; order Cyprinodontiformes; family Rivulidae; genus Garcialebias; species Garcialebias charrua. The sequence goes on from JBBPBX010057591.1 coordinate 12,632, forward strand.
GGAAATGCGCAGATTTTTAGGGGCGTATCCCAGAGAAAAAAACTACCATAACTTGGAATAAAAATTTAATATATTTATAATTTATTATGCAAAAACGACCAGAGCTCAATGATATAAGATATATATGTTCTGACAAATATTCAAATTTACAAAATCATGTCACAATACCTTTAAGTAAAAGAAATTCAGCTCATCTTATAAACATTTTATGAACATTTAGTGGGAGCAAGGTACAGGTAGTCCCCGATTTACGAGCGAGATCCGTCACAACGAGGCACTCGTAAACCGGAAATCTCGTAATTTGGAACGGCCGCCATTTCTCTCGTAAATCCGGAAATCCGCTCGTAAATTGGAACGGTTTTCGCTAGCGCGACTAAAAACACTCTATTTTCATCTAAAAACTACTTTTGAGTGCATAAAAATGATCGGAAACGTGTGTTTATATGCTTAACTAACTAACTGTAGTGAAAAAACACATGAAAACTCAGTATTTTTTTCGTTTTTTCCAAAAATTCGCAGCTCGTAAGTCTGGGACCTCGCAGATCAGAGCGCTCGTAAATCGGGGACTACCTGTATCTTAAAGTGTGCAGGTCTGAGGTCAAAACTGGTGCTGGAATTATTTTACCTGTATTATATCAAACATAAAACAGTTTCCTGACATGACATTGAGCTGACAATCAGCAGAACATGAATGGAAATTAAATTCTTAAATTCTTTGCTCACTTTGAGATTTATTTTTACACAGTAAGTTAGGCCACTGCACCAGCTGGACGATAAACAGTTAAAGTGACATTAATGAAGATGTGCACTTTTTTTCTTTTTTTTAACATTCAGGTTGATTTATTTTGCATCTTTGAGTCACTCACCAATGAATGTGATTATACTGATTTAATTGGTTTTTAAATTAATGTAGTTTCAAAGCACTAACTTGCTATAAAATAAAAATAAACATGTGTCATTTAATAATAACTGAAACCAGAATCAAATGGAAAATATTTGCTTAACTAGAAAAACAGTTGCAATCTTCAAATATCAATATTTCATTCAACCTGAGAAATTGAACGTCTAAAAATAAAGACCTGAATTTTCACTAATACAGGTGCATCTAAAAAAATTAGAATATTGATGAAAATGTTCAATTGCTTGTGTCAGTCATTTCAGAAAGTGAGACTCGTATATTAATATATTAATTACACACATGGAGTGAAATATTTCAAGCCTTTGTTTCTTATAAGTTTGATGATTATGGTACGGATAATGAAAAACCAAAGTTCTGTGTCTCAGAAACATAATACTGTATTGGGATAAAGTTCCACACTGGAAACTCTCACACTACGCACAGACATATCCATGACATGGTCTTGATAGGACTTGAGGGATGCAACATTTGTAGCCTATGGGATTGGTCTGTGCGTGAGAGTTTCCAATATGGACGTTCACAACAATATTCTAATTTTCTGAGACACTGAAGTTTGGTTTTTCATTATCTGTAAACCAATATCATCAATATTACAAGAAAGCCTTGAAATATTTCACTCTGTGTAATGAAGCTAAATATGAATTTCATTTTCTGATGTGACTGACAAAAAAAAGAGTATGTTTTCACGATATTCTAATCTTTTAAGATGCACTTGTAGGATTAATTTAAAAAACTACGGCAAGTTATTTTGCATATTTTAGTACAATTTAGACTTCCTTCACATAAACTTTCAATTAAACCATAAGTTGTACAGGAACATGTTTAATATTCCTGTGTAAGACAATCAAATCAGCTGATTTTATTTTTATATATAAATTGTAGCAATATATTATACAGTTTAAAACACAACAGGTACAATCTTGATACATACCTGTACCAGTTATTTACCTGGTATTTATGGTGTACTTCACTGATACCAGGTAAATTCCCTGTAGATGCAGGGTAATAAGCCACATCATAATACAACCATGTCTCCATATGCCAAGTAATTTCCATTAAGTGCTCAGTATGTACCAAGTACTTTGTAAGTACCCAGTACTTACCAGATATGTACTGGGCTGTATTTATGCATTGCTACCAATAAAAGCACTTTTATAGAAAGTAGTACAACAGCACGGAGCATAATTCTGGTTAACCTTAATCTGATTCTTTATGAGCACAACAACAATTTAAATTACCCGCAGATCGAGAGTTGATCAAGCTCAACAAACCCTCCATCACCAAGAATAAAAGCCATTAGATCTTTGTCACTGAAACAGTTTGGCCTGAGGCGTTTTTGCAGTTGGCGCCGTCACTCACCTCTGTGTGCGTACTGTGACCGCTTGATAAAAACTTCCTGTGAAACGACAAACACGAAGTCTGCCTAAGACCAGCGTTGTGTCCTAACTCAATCCGTGTGTTGGCTCTGTGGCGCCGCCTCCTCAGACCTTGGTGGAAGTGAATCGTAAACAAACCGTACGTGATGGGGTCAAGACACGCGTTGAAGAGGCCAAAAATAAACAACATATGAGTGAGGGAATGAGACACGGTCTCCTCCATTCTCTCGGGAAACAGCCAGTACCACAGGCCCAGCAGGTAGTACGGGGTCCAGCAGACGATGAAAGACGTCACAATGACGATGCTCATCTTTAGAGTCCTCATCCGAGCTTTGGGGATGTTACTGTGTGAGCGCCGAAGATGAATATCTCTTGAGTGCACTAAAAGAAGAAACATTTTTCAATTTCACCTTCTAGAAGCTGCGCTTGATATTATGAAAGTAAACAAATGAGCCTGTATGACTTACTATTACTCTGAGCCATGCGGCTGGATATCTCCACGAGGATTCGCGTGTAACAGAAAATCATGATGACCAAGGGCAGGAGGAAGAGGCACGTGAAAGTGAACATGTTGTAGAGGGTCTCCTGCCAGCGATGGACGAAACTCCCGTGGGTGGTGCACTGGGTGAAGTTCTCTGGCACCGTGATTGTCACGTTGTGGAATATAAACATCTGTTGAGAAAGTGGAGGGGAAAGGTATTTAAGCTGAGAGCTGAGAGGTTATCCTCGTTCAAACAAGCTAAAGTCTGACGTATTTGTGACGCTTCTTGTTCTCACTTCATCATTCTGTCAGGTGGGTTTGAAGTGTCATTGTATGCATTAGCTTCTGAGTGTTGAGGGAAACAAGGGGAGGATTCAATAAGAGTCTAATTATAGTAGCCCAATTAAATACTAATCGGTTGTTTTTATCAACCAACAATAAAAAAAAGAGGAAAAAAAAAGAAAGAAACGTCAATCAGTTTGGTGAGGCTATACCTTTCACCTTCACAACATAAACTCTTCCTGCAAACAGTTTTTGAAGGAACTGACCTGACACGTCTTCACGACCCATCACATCTAGTCAGGGATTAAATCATATTTGGCAAAACTAAACTGAGCACCAGTGGCTGTTCCAGAGATAATTTTCTGCAGGTGCTAAGGGGGGGATAAGCATTTTACTGAGGATGCTATGAAGGATAATTTGTTCTTTCAGTTCTCAAGGTCAATGTGTGTCATTCACATCACATGTGGTACATAAGGTGGAACGAAACTATGGACAGGGTCCCAGTTACATCCAACAAAAATACAAATTGTAAAGAAAAACAGTAAAAAAGATCTGAGACATGAAATAAGAAATACACTGAACTAAAAATACACTAAGCACTACTAGTATGAAACAATGCGCCAAAAAATAGCAGCACGAACATGAGTCTGTGTGAGCAGATGAGGACGAGTGAACACAGCAACATGAAATAGATCAGCAGCATGAGATCAGCAGCACATAACCAAATGGTATTACAGTGATTTGTTTTCACAGTGATAATTCAGACTAGGGGTTCATGAGTCTAACAACCTCGGGGTAGAAGCTTGTAGCCATAACGAAGGGTGAGATGGAGGAAGAAGGGTGACACCTTTTCCATCTCAGCCCCACTATTTGTTTTATTTATTTTTCATTCATTAAAGTGGGACACCGTCTGGTCAGTTTACTGACCAACAACAACTTTATCAATATATTCTACTTCAGTGATAATAATAATAATGAACCAGTCAAGGCTTAATTCTCTTGTCTAAGGCAAAATTAACTCTTTGAACAGGAATTATTTCAGTTTTATACGCGCATGAATTCAGATACAGTTAGACTATTTTAATAAACAGTTTATTTTGGATTTTGGTTGAAAGTAGTTATTTAAAGTGATCAGATAAAATCATTTATTATCACTGCAAGCCAGGAAATGATTTATCAAGTTGCATTAGCTAAAAATGGCATAACCAGAGGCATCATGTCACCAGTTTCTGCTCCTTACTGGGTCAGTGTTGAGAGCATCACTCATCTTTCTGGGCTTCAGCTGGTGGATCAGATTGTTTTTTTAACTCGATATAATCACTGATTTTTTTAATTTTTATTAGTTGTGTTTTGCAAGGAAACCATCACAACAACCACATAAGAATATTAACTCAGATGAAAAAGAAAATATGGTAATCTGATATTTTCTTGGGGGTGCTAAGGGGGTGCTGTGACTTTTCCAGGGGGAGCTATAGCACCCCCTAGCTCCCCCCTGGAGCCGCCTCTGAGTGACATCAACTTTTTAAACATTCTATATAATACAAAAATATTTTTTTATAACCTGTGAAACTCTGACACTTTTACCTTCTAACATGGAGAGCAGGAACACAACCATGTCCTTCTGTAAGTCCATGAGCTCTTTCAGAAGTTTGATTTGCTTTGAATCCTGCATGAAGAACATAAATACATCTACATATTTTAGGTTTCATTTTATGTCATACTTGGGGAAACAGCTGGAACTTTGCTAGATGCAAGTCTTATCAGTAACATTGCCACCAAACAAATGAGAACAGATAGGATAGAAACTGAAGTGTGCACTGCAACCAAAAACATGATCAATTCTATATGTGATGTGTTTAAGAGGGAAATAACAACTAAAATGGCACCGGATCACTGTACTGTACCCGAGAGAGTTTCATCTGCATCTGAGCAAAGACATGGAGGAATCCCACAACAGCATCCCAAAGACGGCTGTGAGCCAGACTTTGTTGATTTCCGGTACACGGACCCTGGGTGAGCACATGGTAATAATGTAAGCAGCTCTAGAACAGACTCTACTGTCAAACTTAAAGAGTAAAAACTAAAAAAGAACAGAGGACAATCCTATGACATTTTAAAACATAAATTCTAATTCATCCCAAGCCACCATCAGAAAGAAGTCAGATCGGTCTCAGATTTATTCTGCAGCATGTAACATGTATTTCCCTCTTGCTCTCGGCAAAGGCGGACGCTTTTCCCTCCTGCTCTGCTCTTTGTCCTGTGAACCTTCTCACAATGACTATGTTTACATGGGCAAAATTCTGTGACCGGATTGAAATGTGTTCTGATTGCATAATTAGATAGCACCGTTTACATGGGCCCAATCCGTTCATGACGAGTGTTTACATGCAGCAGGCTTTTATTCTGATCAGAAGTTCTGACATGCGCAGAGTGGTACACTCCCCTTAAAAAAAAAAAACGAAGAGGAAGTTACTTTCGTAAAAACCACAGAAGAAGAAGCTACTTCCGGGACGAAAGTAAACATACGCGTCCAAAATGGACCCGCGCCAGATTGTAATGACAGCGACTGAGTTTTTGCACTCCCTGATTGAACTACAGGTGAAGCAGCGCGTGCTTTTAGTTTTTTTATTCACAGGATGAGAGCGCTGGACGTCCTCTGTCCTCCAAGCTGTCGTGGACAACAACTGTTGGTAAGATAATAAAAACGCTGTATGCTAATAAACTTTTTGTCCTTTCCTTTTCTACCTGCGTGATACTGTCTGTATTTGTTATTAATTACTATTCTTCCTCTGTTTTCCTGTTTCTGGAGCATCAGTGTCACGATGCCAGGCAGTGCTCTGCCATGATGCCAACGTCCTGCGCCACTCAGACCTCTATCAAAGGGCTCATCTGTTACCAAAAGTAAGGCTAATAGTACTGTATTTACTGTAGTATTACTACAACGATTACAGCTAAGTACAGTATCTCAAAGTAGAGATGCTTAGCTGTAAAGTTTTATTTAAAATAACATTTGTTTGAACCATGTCTTTAAACAAATAGTTAAATGTTGCCAAAATGTAAGGCTAACATTTACTATATTGTATTTAATTTTACAACTATTACAGCTAAGTATATCAGAAGACATACTTAGCTGTAAAGTTTTCTTTCAAATAAAATTTGTTTGAACCATAACTTTAAACAAATAAAAAGTTGAACACTAAATATTGGCATGTCCTTTTTTGCAGTCTGTGAGGAACATTGAAGCAAAGGACGTCCGTCTCTTCATTGTTGGTGATCGTGCCCGCTGTTGGACTGGCTCGTCAAAGGATACGCAAACTGTCCTCGTCTGACTCCTCAACAAGTCATTTAATGTTTACCTTGGCGCTGTCAGGTGGAGGTAGAGATGACCGGGTTTCTGAAGTCACAGTGGAGAGTTCTTCTAAAAAGATACTGTACTTATGTATTTGTGTTCACATGCAGTTAACATTTGTATAAAATTATTATCACAATAAACAACTGCAAGTAATACTAGTGAACATCTGAGCTCTTTAATGGACCAAACAGTTTAACACATTCTTGTAAACAGTTGAAATTGCTTGTTTGAAACATGTTTCATTCTTAGTGCAATTTGAGGTGTATCAGAAAAACATAAAAATTAAACGTTCAAAACGTTTGTACAAAACAGACGATGTGCACAGATCACATCTTGTAATGATAACAACAAAAAATTTCTTTGGTCATTTAAAAACTACAGTAACCTGTAATTCAGTAACTTCTTTAACAACTCATCACATACTTTCACAATTTCGATGTATGCATGTGATTTCGGAAAACAAAATTGGTGACAAAATAATCGATTTTACTTCCAAAATGTATGTTTCTGTATCCTGATAGAACAGCAAATGTGTTTTTATCCTGTGAGTCATGCAGAAACTCAGAGTCCTTATTAAACCACCTGACTGTATTAAGTTAGGACATCTTAATTGTACCATAAACTATCAATCCTAATGTCTGTGTAAAAAATACATTTACATATCTGTCAGGGGACAAAGAAACATGGTTGTGGAGAATTGAAACATTTTCAAATCAGTTTTGAGTTGTTCTAAAGCTCATGTGTGAACTTCTTGGGATTCCTAAGACGTGGGACTCTTGCATCTTCTGCCACCTGCCACCATCACCTGCCACTGTCTGTTGTGTGCTGCTGCCTCTTCAAAGCTGGACTCATCATCTGAAAAACAAACAAAATAAAGTTTAACTGGACCCCTGATATGTTGAAATGTGTTAGGTTAATTATCTGGTTAGTTGGAGTTTTAATGTACAATACAGTATACTGTAGTTCTATGCTAGCCCTACAGCTACTCTTATTTCTTATTATAATTACATTTTTACATATTTGTTGTTTCTAATTACTCAAGTAATACAGTACAGAGGGTTAATGTGTTTTGAAGAGTCTAACTTACCAGAAAGGATGCTTTGCTCCTGGTTAGCTTCCTCTCCTCAGATTCCTCTCCTCCTCATAAGATCCACACCGCTGCCTGCTGTGTTGGAAGTGGCAGATCTCTCATCAGTTCATCAACACGTAAAATAAAAAAGTGGTGGGGTCGTAGCCACTTGTCCCGTTTTTGTTTTTAGCTTTGTAGCACTTAGCTTTAAGCTCTTCCAGCGACCTCCAGCTTCTTCCAGCTTTTCATGTACTTGTTTGAATAACTACACGTTCGGTCAAGGCGTTCGATAGTTTTGAGCTATTTTAACGTTTCCATTACAAATGTTGCATCGCTCACCGACCAGTTTTACTTCCCCACCATGCGTTAGCATCTACCCACTAGCCAGCCCAGGCGGAGAAGTAAACACGAGGGGGGAGAGGGAGGGAGGGATGGGGGTGCGCGCAGCGCACATGCGCAGTCAGGACAGTTTCCCACAGTCCGGTAAAAGGAACAGATCATGTGTTTACATGCGCACACATCGGGCTACGGATCGGCGTAAACCACCCGTTTCGAACGGATCGCAAATTAGGTCGGATCACGCCGAATACACAAAAAATAACCCGACCGGGGTGTTTACATGACGGACTTTTGATCCGTTCGGCCGTTTGATCCGATTACTTATGTCCATGTAAACATAGCTAATGTCTTTATGTCACCAGCATGTTGCTTTCTTATGCTGATGTAACCCAGGGTAAAACTGCCCCTGGTGAAATTGCTGTTAATCCCGCCTCCGCTGCTCCATTGGTTAGAGTGACAGTCAGTCACACAGTGCATTCAGCCAATCAGCCACACCTGAGGTGGTTTTTCAGGCCTGCTCCAGCTTTCCCAGTCAGGTGTGAAGGGGAGAGCTGGAGACAAGGGAGCTACAGGTTTGTGCTTTCAAACAATCTGTTTATCTCTTTGTTTAATATTCATGTTTAAACTCACAATATACAAATCATGTAGATCTGAACACCCAGTGAACTTGGAGCCATCAAGTTGTCATGCACTGAATTGTATATGGAATTGGTGAGTAGTGAATACAATGGTTTTTAATTGTTTAGCATGTTTATGGTGGAGGCCAATGCTAACTTTGCTCATCAACTGTAACATGAGCTAACTCCTTGAATTCAAAATATGTATTTAAGATGAGATAAATGCTGAAACCTTTATTTTATTGTAAAGATTTGATTGTGGATGATAATGCATTTATTTCTGTAAGAAGTCTAGTTAACTAGCAGGCTGGTAATTTACTGGTCCTGTTTATTTCAATACAGGCCAGGTGGCCCCTTTTTGGGTTTAAAGATGGCGAGCTTCTGACAACTGGCTGGGCCCAGGAGAACCTGAATTTCACTCCATACTGGTCTGGTAGGAGGCTGATGGTCTGTAGTATTTTCCCCTCCATCTCATCATACAGACACACAATCTATTAGTCACCAATTGGAAATAAACTGCGCTTGGACATCTTCACTTCAAATATCTGGACAAAGCAAACCAATGGACTTTTCACATGTGTGTCTGTCAGTCAGACTTTGTTCTGACCGGGGAAATTTAAGACTTTTGTGTGCACGTTAATAAGGAAGACCTACTGCAGTACTGTGTATATATTTTTTGTATTTATTTTGGATCCTATGTATGTTTTGTGTGTTGTTCACTTAATTTTCTTTTAAATACACGGTATTGAAAACGGTTATTCTTTGTAGTGTTTTCATTGATTACTGACATCAGCTCCAGCAGATGAACTTTAGTCTTCTGAATATTATTCCATCTAGTCCCTTACTACATTAAGTAGTGCTACATTTTTGGCGAGCTAGCCAGGAGCTGTTTGATCAGTAATTAATAGAAAACATTTTGCACAAACAAGTCTTGGGTCATATTCACCAATTCTAATTCCATCATGGAAGATTTTGAAACTCTTGGTCTAAAAATCCCCAATACAGTATTGATTGAGGGAGCTCCAGAGAACCCCACTGATGAACTCATTGATTTTCTTGAACAGTATGGTGATATTAAGCAGAAAACTACCATAGATTCACATGAATCAGAATTTAATCAAATGCTGGTTGTTGAATATGTTTCTGGGTTATCTTTAGCACGCTTATCTCCAATATTACCATATACATTTACATCAAGTGAGGGTGCTAAATTTCATATTGAAAGTTTATCTGAGATTTACGCCTCAAGGGTTGGTGACTTAAAGACAAATAAGTATTTGGTAGATTTACAGGAAATTACTAAGATGTCTGGAA
>JBBPBX010057593.1:0-22379 GCA_038048925.1 Garcialebias charrua
ATCAGTTCAACATTTCTTTTCACTGTTATGCCGACGATACACAGCTTTACATCAGGACTGGAGCATCCTCATCTTCCCCATTGTCATCTCCATCTTCACTCACTGCCCTCTCTACCTGCCTGGAGGAAATAAGGGCATGGATGAATCAGAACTTTCTTCAATTAAACTGCTCCAAGACTGAGGCCATACTGATTGGCACCCCTCACCAGGTACAAACATCAACTATAACAACAATTTCCTTTTCTGGACAAGACATCCCCCTCTCCACCTCTGTTACAAATCTTGGAATAAAAATGGACTCTCATCTTACATTTGAAAATCACATTAAGCATCTGTTTAAAACCTGCTTCTTCCATCTTCGAAACATCTCCAGACTTCGCCCATCTCTGACTTTTTCCTATGCTGAGAAGCTCGTCCATGCTTTTGTCTCCTCCAGGCTCGACTACTGCAACTCCCTGTTTATTGGAATCCCTGGCAAATACCTTCAGAAGCTTCAATATATTCAAAACAGTGCAGCAAGGATTTTGTTGAGAGTTCGTAAATTTGAACATATTACACCCATTCTCCATAACCTTCATTGGCTTCCTGTCACCTACAGAATTCAGTACAAAACTGCTCTCATTACACATCAATGCTTACACGGAACTTCACCAGATTATCTAAAGGACATTCTTATTCCATACTCATCCACCCGGTCTCTGCGGTCACAGAACAGTAATCTCCTTCACATTCCGAGAACCAAATTAAGGACCATGGGAGACCGGGCTTTCAGTGTGGCTGCCCCCCGCCTGTGGAACTCTCTTCCTGACTGCCTGAGAGCCCCACAGTCACTGGTTGACTTTAAGAGCGGCTTGAAGACCTTTCTTTTCAACCGAGCATACTCTGCCTCCTCATGATTCTACCTTTGATCTTAGTTGATACTGTTATTGATTTTATTTGTTTTATTACTTGTTTTATTGACATTTAATTCTGTTGCACTTTGTAGCACTTTGAGATTTTCATTAATGAAAAGTGCGTTATAAATTAAATTCATTATTATTATTATTATTTAAGATATGAACTAAGAAAAACGCTAATAGAAATACACCAAGCACTAACAGCATAAAACCAATACATCAAACAGCAGCACAAACATGAGTCTGTGTGAGCAGATGAGTACAAATGAACACCGCAACATACCATACCATACCAATTTATTTATAGAGCACTTAAAACAGCAACAAGCCAACCAAAGTGCTGTACAATAGAAACAAACAAGCATAGCAGACAGGAAAACATAAAATAAAAATATAGATACAAATAGCAACAGAAACTAACTACTTTGTAAAATGGCAAACAATGTATATTACAGAGAGGATCAAAACAAATCACACCGTGTTAAAGGCGAGAGAATAGAAGTGGGTTTTCAAGCGAGACTTAAAGACTGTGAGCGTGGGAGCCTGCTTGACACTCAGTGGCAACTCATTCCACAGTCTTGGACCAGCAACTGAGAAGGCCCTGTCACCTCTGAGCTTACGATGAGTTTCTGCGACTGACAGAAGCATCTGGTCTGCTGACCTCAGAGAGCGCCGTGGGACATAAGGCTGTAGAAGGTCAGTGAGATAAGGTGGAGCGGAACTGTTCAGAGATTTAAAGACATACAGGAGTATCTTAAACTGGATCCGAAGGTGAATGGGTAGCCAGTGCAGGGAGGCCAACACTGGTGTGATGTGCTCTCTATGGCCTGTACCAGTTAAGAATCGGGCTGCAGCATTCCGGACCAGCTGTAGACGTGCAATGGAGGACTGACTGATTCCGAACAGAAGTGAATTGCAGTAATTGAGCCTCGATGTTATGAAAGCATGGATTACTGTCTCCAGGTTATTTCTGGATAGTATGGGCTTCAGCTTAGACAGCCGCCTCAGCTGAAAAAAGCACGATTTAACAATCATGTTTACCTGACTGTTAAGTTTCAGGGAAGGGTCCATTATCACCCCCAGACTAGTGACCCTTTGTTTCTCTAGCGGGGCTAGAGAGAGAAAATCAATGTCGTGGTTGGTGAATGAGCCATTGGGATGGAACATGACTTCAGACTTCTTCTCATTGAAACTTGAGAAGTTTGAAGCCATCCAATCATGGATGTCGGCCAGGCATGAAACAGATCAGATTTTTAGTTTGTAGCAGGTCGCTTTTGTAAATGAGCCCACGAGGCTCAATGAGATTTACCTGACTAAATAAAGGTTGAATGAATGAAAAGATCAGTAGCAACATGAAACAGATCAGCAGCAACATGTGATTTCTTCCATAGTGATTATTCTGGTTATATATTCATAAGTCTAACAGCCTCAAAGTAAAATATGTCCCCCAGTCTAGTTCTACACTTAATTCTCTTTAACATCCTTCCTGAGGGGAGTATGGCAAAAAGTGTGCGTGTGCTGGGTGGGTGGGGTCCTTCATGATGCAGGTGGCTGTCTTCCTGCATCTGGAGGTGTAGATGTCTGTGATGGTGGGGAGACTGACTCCAACAGACTTCTGTGCAGCCTTCACCACTCTCTGTAAAGCTTTTCTTTCTGCAGCTGTGCAGCCTCCATGCCACACGTTGATGCTGGAGAACAGGATGCTCTCCACTGCACACCTGTAGAAGGAGGTGAGGACTGGGCTACTCAGACCAGCTCGTCTCAGCCACCTGAGGAAGTAGAGTCTCTGATGTACTTTCTTGATCAGTCTGGTGTTACAGACTGCTGACAGCGCTCACAGCAGGACACACACATGAACAAAATTACCCCCCTCCACCTAATGTTGTTGTTCTCTCAGCTGCTTTTGCAGAGGACGGTTATCCCCTGTTGGTTTACTTTTACACATAAAAATGTACATCGCTATCAGACAAAATACTAGGGACAAAAAAGTGTCTTTGTGGACAAAAATATTCTGCTGCATTCACTGTGTCCCAAAAGGGCGAAGATAAATCACTGTAGCTGTTGTTTTTAATAGACGATCAGTTTTAACAGGAAGTCTGCTTAACTTCATGAACTTAGAATGCTCTGCAAGCACTTAATGGTTTACAGCCTGTTTTTTATTGCTTTGAATTAGATGGCTATAGTTTCAGAATTCTTGTTTAGCATTCAGCTTCTAGTGCCAGCAGCTCACTAGAATAAACGAGAAATAAAATAACAAAAGCTGCTGTCACGTTTTTATTAAAGCTACATATCTTATTTTCAGCCTTTAAAATTTTCAACAAAGCATTGAGCACAGGAAAGCGATGAACAGGTTATGAATCTGAGGAACTGGACAAACTGAAAAAAAAAAAAACAATCTGAATGCAAACTGTGGAACGTGGCATAAAAACACAGATCAGGAACTAAAAAGAAAAAGATAGTCATTGAGCTATCAGTCCTAAAAATAATATTTTAAGAGACTGCTGCCCACCACAGTCCTCAGAACCCTGTCCTTTGAATATATCTGCAGGAGTGATGGTTTCTGTGTGGGGCTCGAGTGTGTGAAGGTTAACTCCACTGCGTGTGGAAATGGTTGCTGCCAGACACCAGCAGGTCTTCCAGTTTAAAAATAACTTGCTAAATTTGATGAGAAATGAGTAAAAACTGACTGCATGTGGACAAAAAAAATCTAGTTTCCAGCAAATCCACTGAAAATTATTTTCAACTTTTAGTTTTATGACGTTTAAGCTGTCAACGTGAACCTGCTACTTTAATGATGCCTGGACACAGTGCAGCATCTTAGCTAGAGAAGAAATTAACACTTTTAAAAGTAATTATACATAAAATACAACAATGAATCAACAACAGATTCCATGACGGCATCAGTTTCCTCTTTTAAGTCCTCGTCCATAAAACGCCACATGGCGTTGACGTCCCCCTGAACAGTTCAGAGCGACGTGGAGCCCGGCAGCTCTGAAGAAACCTTCTCTTTTTAGGCGAGCTGTCCTTCAGCTCACTGAAAGTAGTCCAGCTCTGCTCAGTGTTCCATGAGTTTGGTGCTTGACCATGACTGCGTGGCTGCAGCGCTCGCCCACTCACAGCACACAACACTGCTTCACTGTGACCAGCGAACCCCCCCGTTTGATATAAAAAACAACATGCATTAAACACTTCACTGTGTTGAGCATCGGACCGAGCAGTTAAAGTGGGTCAAGTCATTCCCAACAGCAATATTAGGCAAAATATCTGTTTTGGTATTTGCATTTTTTTTCTCTTCATCTTTTTTTTTTTTTACCTGAATTTTGGTGACAAACAGACAAAATATTTAAAATAAAACCAGTGATCACAAACATAAAACTTCTCAAGGCGCAAACAGTTCTCATAGCAAACCTGTGTCAGTTGTGAGTGCAGTTAAACAGCCCTGACACAGACCGTTAATGTAAAAGTGTTTTGAGCAGCTGCCATCTTGATCATTTCCATCCACAGTGATATCACGTGCGCTGCAGAATGGTAGCACTGCTTCAACTCACTCTTTTTTTGTTCCTGTTGTTTTTATTTTAACTTTTTTACTGCACACCCACGCTACGGATATGACCGCGATGCACTTTTGGAGTTTTCTGTGTCGCTGCCTTGACATTGTGGTTCAGTTCCCGTCTCCCTTCCATCCTCGGGCTCAGGCTCCGGCCTGTCATGGCGGCTGTCTCCATGATCCCCCATCTGCCTGCATGGACCAAACTCTATACAGTTTGGTTCCGCAGGGAAACCTTGGCTGTTCTGTGGCTGCCGGACCTGGTTCTAGAGAGGGTAGTCATCATGCTGTGAACAAGACCACGCCCCTATGGGGTGCAGTTTGTAAAGTTAAACAGTCAAAAAATTAACAGCAATATTTTGGTTTATTTTAATGAGAATTTTTTTTCAAAGTCATATTTTCACCTTGTTAGTCATACATTTATAAATGTTATAGCTCCAAACTAAATATTTAATTTACAAGCTAAATATTTAGTTTACAAAGTAAATACTTAACTTGCAAGTTAAATATTTAGTTAGTAAACTAAATATTTAGTTATAAATTAAATTCTTATTTTGAAAATTAAACGTTTAGTTTGTAAAATATATATTTAGGTCTGAGCTAAATATTTAGTTAGCAAAATATGTTAGTCATACATTTATAAATGTTTTAGCTCCAAACTAAATATTTAATTTACAAGCTAAATATTTAGTTTACAAAGTAAATACTTAACTTGCAAGTTAAATATTTAGTTAGTAAACTAAATATTTAGTTATAAATAAAATTCTTATTTTGAAAATTAAACGTTTAGTTTGTAAAATATATATTTAGGTCTGAGCTAAATATTTAGTTGGCAAAATAAATATTTAGTTTATGTCATGATCCACGTTCATCTAGTTTTAGTTCAATATTTATTTTCATAGTCAAGTATTTTCTGATCAGTCTTCTTCCTGCCTTCATGTGCTGGAGCTAAACAACCTAGATTTCATCCACCTGTTGCAGCCAGTATATAAGTCCCAGACTCACTCTCAGTCTCTGCCAGATTTATGAAAAGGTTATCCTGAGTAGTTATCCAGCATTCATGTCAAGTCTTGCCCTCCTCGTCTCGATTCTGGTTCTGTTTCTGTTTCATGGTTTAAAGATTCCTGCCTGCTCCCCTCTTGGATACTTCTCTGCCTCAGCTCTTCTGGTTTTGACCTCTGACCTCGCCTCTGGATTCTGCCTTGTGTTTTTGCCCCTGAACGGATCTCTCCACCCATCTGCCTCTTGGAAACCGACCCACGCCTGTGTACCCCGACCAAGTAAGACGCCTGCTCCTCCTAACCTGTTTCTGTCTTCTGAATTATTGTGCATGACCCTGGATTAGAACTTGGATAACCCATGGACTAAAAAGTCCTTCTGGATCAACCACCTCAAACACAGAAGTGATCACGGACCAAATCTCAGACGCTCAACGTCTATCAGGAAGTCTACCCGGACCAAACAAACTCTGAGAAGAGCTCCTGATCCCGGTGACATGTAGAACCCAATCCAGCTCTCTATATTACAATAAACAGTTACTTCTCAGTGTGTTGGCAATTCAGTGAAACTCAATCCTCAATCATTACAGTTTAGGAATTAAATGTTTAGGTTAGAAATTAAATATTTAGTTTGGAAATTAAATAATTAATTTTGAAAATAAATATTTAATATAACTAAATATTTAGTTTACTAACTAAATATTTAAACGGTTCTAAGGAACTTGCAATAATTGGGTGTATCTGAAGCTAACGCATGCTTAAAGACAGCATTAGTCACACAGAACCTATTGCAGGCTTGATGACAAATTGATACCTTATGAAGATGACATTCTTGAGAAATCGATTTCTGCTTTAATCAAATAGCTGTTGCTGAGAAATGAGAAGGGTTAACGTGATATCAACACACAAGGAGTTAACTTGCAAGTTAGTTTAGGAGATTGTTTAGGTTAGAAATTAAATATTTAGTTCGGAAATTAAATATTTAATTTTGAAAATAAATATTTAATATATAACTAAATATTTAGTTTACTAACTATGTAACTTGCATTATTTAGTTTGTAAACTAAATATTTAAATTGTATATTAAACATTTAATTGAGAACTGACATTTATAAATGTATGAATAACATGGTGAAAATATGACTGCATCTTTTTCCAAAGGCTAAATAAACTACAATATATATATATATATATATATTTTTTTTAAATCTGTCTATCTTTACAAACGGCACCACACACACCACTAACCACAGAACCACACTGGTAACAGTACCGTGTGCTAACGGGACCACGGCACTATTGGGTGCTGTTTTTAAAGTTACACAGTCAAAAATTTACAGCAATATTTGGGATTATTAAGCCTGAGAAAAATAAATGTTTTTTCAAAGTCATATTTTCACCATGTTATTCATGTACAGTATTTATAAATGTCATAGTTCCCAACTAAATATTTCATTTAAAAGTTAAATATTTAGTTTACTACCTAAATACTTAAATATTTAGTCAGTAAACTAAATATTTAAATATTTATTTTGGAAAAAATCTATTTTATATTTAGTTTACTAACTAAATATTTAACTTGCAAGTGAAGTATTTAGTTAAACTAAATATTTGGATTGTAAATTAAATATTTAGTTGGGAACTATGACATTTATAAATGTATGAATAACATGGTGAGAATATGACTTTGAAAAAGAAATTCTTATTAAAGGATAAATAAGCTAAAATATTGCTGTTAATTTTTGACTGTAACTTTACAAATGGCACCCCATACTCACTAACTGAACCACACTGCTAACAGTACCGTGGTGCAAATAGGACCATGTTGCTAACCTCACCGCCATCAGAATAACTCTGTTAATAGGATCATGCTGCTGTATAGATGTATTTCGCATGTCACTTTTTCACTTTTGGCACCTTCTTTTTGCATTTTTGTTGCATGCTTTGGTATTTCTTGTTTTGTTTTTATTTTGGCAAGTAGGGACAATTCTTCACATCCTGAGCATTTCATTGCACTGTTGACCTTGTGTTGATCTGCCTATGACAAATAAACCAAACCTGAACCTGATCTCATGTTCTGAACATCACTCTCCTGTCTGAAATTGAAACTTATCTCAGAAATCTAACCTCTCAGATAATGATGGTCGATTTGCAAATGATTGAATTTCTTTCAAAACGCTTTACTGTATGTATTTCTAAAAAATTAAAATGACAGTTTGCTGAGTAGAGACTTTATAAATAAAGGAAAAATATATTACATTTTTTAACTTGTTAAGTATTTTTGTATTTTTGTGCAGGATTGCAGTCATGAGGCTATTTGTGAAACTAAAGGAGGTGAAGATCATTAAGTTAAATTGTGAGGCAGTGAGGAGAAAAAAAATCCTCCTCCTCTCAGTCCTTTGAGAGTTTTTCATAATTATGTTTCAGAAAGGTCAAGAGGATCATTATTTGTTTAAGTAAGGCAAATTAATTTTATTTTTAATGGTGAAAAGAAAAAAGAATATAGAGGATGAGAGCAGTTGCAGATAAAAGATAAGAGAATAGACAAAAAACAAAATGGAGACAAACAAAAGTAAATGTAAACAATGCACATTTCCATAATCTTTAAATAAAGTAACTGCAAATTTAACTTTTACTTTATCAGGTTGATACCACAGACTTCATTTTCATGGAAGGCCTGGGCCTGAAGGCAGCAACATGCATGTTTCTGGACTGTTGGAGAAAATCCACAAGGAGAACATGCAAACTGCACCCAGAAAGACTCCAGGTTCAACCCAAGATTTGAACCCAAGACCTTCTAGCACTGAGGCAACAGTGCTAACCACTACTCCATCATCCTGCTGTCTGCACAGCCACTAACAACACACACTACATGGAATTAAAGGGAACCATCAGAACGCAGTCAGTCATCTAGACGTGACGTTCACGAATGATCCAAACCTTTTGAATGACTCTTTAAAACAAACAATGGGAACAGCTGCAAACATTTATGATCCATTATTAGTTCTTTGGTCTTCACACAGATAATGACGCACACATGCTCCTTTTTTGCTGTTGCACTGGGTCGAAGAACAGGCAGAGCTCTTCAGATCCACAGTATTCAGCTCCCTATAACGAGGCGTAAATCCCCTACACTGAGCAGCAAAGCAATTACTTTTCCCTGAAATCTGATTTTGAACGTTGTAAAAAAGACTCGCGGGCTTCACAGAAACATGTTTGAGGGTTGGTTTTAAGTGCTCTTCATTAAAACACGCAGCAACACAACAGATGCTCAACTGCTGCTGCCTGTCATCAAGTATATGTGAAGTTTTCCCTTCTGAGTCTGTATGCCTTTTAATTTATGTTTATGAATAAAGATTTGTGTTTGCTGTTCCTTTAGGAGCTTTAAAGGTGAAAAAGATCATGTCGTTGTTGAAAACAGGTCTCTCTTGTAAATGAGTCCTCGAGGCTCAATGGGATTAACCTGCCTAAATAAAGGTTGAATGACAGTCATCACGACAAAGAGATACAGTATATTGTAAGGCAATATATAATATTGAATATTGTAATATATTGAGGGAATGCATATAAAGTCATCTTATGATGAAAATGGAAGGCGATAATGTTTTTTCCTGTTTGTTAGCAAAATGTCTCACAAAATGTCTCACAAACTCTGGAAGCATATAAATAAATCTGTCACAAAACTATCAGAGAATGTGCATGAGGAGTTAATTGACATTTGGAATCGAGCCAATAACAGATGGGTGCAATATTTGCTATAACTCCACCAGTGTTACATATATTGAGCTAAACTTTAGGTTTGTAGTAGCTGAGAGAGATTCTTACTTTGAACGTGGAAAAGTGCAATCATGTTTGATATATTTTCAAGATTTGACCAGTGGCGGCTCCTGAAATGTCAACCAGGGGGGCTATTTCTCCAAAATAAAATAAAAAATTCCCAAGTTCAAGTAGGGCTTTTTTTAATCAAATGCAGATTAATACAAGGTCAACAGAACAATTAAATGCTCAGGATGAGAAGAACCAATTTGACTCACTAAAACAACAAAGAACAAACAAAAATATATATAAATAAATAAAATATATATATAAATTATAGAAAGGAAAATAAGTGAGATTAAAACATTTCTGCATTTCTACTTGCAAGAGGCTTTGTTTTCATTCTCCAGATCAATACAGTGTTAAGAAATAGTAAAACACCACAAGTGACATTTAGTATATAAAATTATTAATGTTTGATCATTTTTTATAAGCAAATTAAAATAAATGTAGCCATCAGAGTCCAATACTGTACAATAACCTGCGCTGGCAACCTAACTCCACAAACAAACAAAGAAAAAACAAACTCACCAGTTGCCACTTTTAGAATAAACAGTCAGCTGAAGGCTTTTATCACAAACAGAGCCACCTAAAAGTGGAGAGGATATCAGTCAGGAATGGTAATATAATAATATAAGCATTAGATAAAGGCTAGCATTAGCATGTTAGCTCCAAAAACAAACTCACCAGTTGCCACTTTTAGAATAAACAGTCAGCTGAAGGCTTTTTTCACAAACAGCCATCTAAAATTTGAGAGGCATATCAGTCAGAAATGCAAATAGACATTAGATAAAGGGCTTTCAATGATTTAAAACTTACCTGAGCAAGCCTGCTTGAGTCACTGACCGCACGGCTAATTTTCCAGACAAAAAAATAAATAAATAAATAAATAAACGGCCGGAAACACGCGATCGGTAGGTAGAGCTCACGTTGGACGTGTTCAGGGCGGTGAAAACTGCGCCCAGCATCTTCCCATTGTTTTGTAACGTCGTGGAATAACTGCGCATGCGCCACTTATAACGAGAGTCAATGGATAAGATCCATGCGCCCCCAAAACAGGAAATACGTCACCAATCAGAAAACGTTTTTTGAAACAAACAATATAACTCATCATTACTCATAAAATATTTATCCTACACAACTAAAAACATATATGCATATATTTCGAAATATTTTTATTTTATTATTTCATTTTTATTTTTTTTAAAGTCTTCAATGTAAAATGGTCCAGAAGTTCCAGTGGGGTGGCGCCCTAGCGCCCCCTATTGGCTGTCAACTCTGTGTCTTCTAACCATAATATGATCCTAATTTAGATCTCTCACAAGAAAGCTGGCGGGTGATGTGCATTTTAAAGGAATGGTTTTAGTGGAGCTCTAACAAAAACAATCATGCAAAGCTCAGCTGTATCTTGACTCATTCATGGCTGCACGAATCGAGCAGATTCTCATGATCAGATTCTCATGATCAGATTCTCATGAATCGAGCAGATTCTCATGAATCCAACAGATTCTCTGGGTTTGTGCAGGTTTTCCTCGCAGCGCATCCTGTGAACATGAGGCAGTTGGAAGCTGAGCAGCTGCAGCATCACTCGGAGTGAGGAGGAGGATGGAGGAGGAGGAAGGAGCCCAATGGATAGTCGAAGGATGGTCACATGACCGTGACAGCACGTGCGCGTTGTAAGAAAGAAAACTAGAGACTTGATGAGACTTGCATCAGCTGAGGAAGAGGAGGAACATCTACATCTGCTGCTGCTGCGCAGATCTATAGGAAAAAACCCGCGGTTAAAGAGCTCACGCGTTCAGCGCGTGCGTGTGTTTGAATCCCAGCTTGTCCGGACGGAGTTCCGCTCAGGATTCACAGAAACGGTAAGAAATCAGGACTTTTTACTGCGGGTTTGAAGATAAATGCGTGTCCTGCGTTTGCTGATTGTTCTGCGGGATAAAAAATAAAATAAAAACACTTATCAGGTTTTTCTGAAATAAATCTCAAGCTGCACGCACCATGCAGATTGATTAATATTAGATGGGCAATAAGTTCAGCTTTCTGATGTGCTGACCACCATACATTTTTAATCTAAACTTTAAAATGCTGATGTTCAATTATTCAGCCCCTTCTTTAATCCGGTTTCTGCTCTAGAGGTGTTTTGTAAACTGGAACTGAGAATAAATCAACTTGGTGCAACTGAGCTTTCAAAATATTACAAACCGTTGAATTTACAAACCAATTTATTTTTCTTTAAAGAATGGGTTGGTCGCACAACCTTCTGCGTGCATGAATGAAAAATGATAAACACTTTATTAACAGTGGAAATGTGGAAGACACTTAGACACAAAGATGTTTAGTGTTTGGCTGTTGTCCCTGAAGCAACAGGCCCATGTACGTTAGTGTTGACTCGACTTTGTTGGTTTCAGACTCAACTTTCCTCTGAACCAGTTGTTATCACTGTTGAATTGTTAGTCTGCACAGACATGATGATGGCTGCATTATATGTCCTCTCTCAGCAATCTGTGATTCTGTTTGACACTTAGACATCGTTTTGTCTCTGTCAGATAAATAAAGAAGAGTTGGCTCAGTGTTGATATGTTTGTTTCTGTTGTTCATCTGATATGTTTATCAGAGTCAGAGTCAGAGTCAGAGAGTCTTTATTGTCATTTGCACCGCATGTGGTACATGTGATGAAAACGAGATTATGTACACGGGGTCCCAGTTACATCCAACAACAAATGCAAGAGAAAAACAGTAATAACATCTAGAATTAACTAAGAGAAACATCAACTAGTAATACACTAAGCTCTAATGTAGTGGAAAAACATAATTATAAACAGCAGCACGTCCAGAGAATGCATGCATGCCATTGCTCTGTGTGTGTTTGTGTGCCGCGTTAGCAAAATATCTCATGAATAATAGTGAAACTCTCATGAAGTAATCATTGCGTGGATGTTTAACGTTGATTATGTTTTTGAGTCAGCATCATTGGACATGGCTGCCATCAGCCATGTCCAATGATAAAATTACTTCTTCTTTCGGCTTTTCCCTTTTCAGGAGTCGCCACAGCGAGTCATCCTCCTCCACCTCAAGGCTCTTGCAGAGCTGTGCGTTTGTCCGAGCGCCGCGCCACGCTCGTGTGCTGCGCGTGGGCAGTTCACAGCAGAGCTCAGCGTGAAGCAGCGTGAAGCTCCAGCGTTTTCGCTCCAAATACTTTATGTCATTTGAGCAGAAGCAGGGCGGAGCGTTTACCTACAGGACAAATTGAGGTCGCTGACTGGTCATTTGCTGACACGCCTACTGAGTTCATTGACAGGTCGGGTGGGAGACAAAAAGGCAGAGGGCTGCGCAGCTTTGTTCTGTGTTTATATGTTAATAAAAACTTCTAAAAAATAAAATTAAAACAGGGAGCGCTGGTCCTTCAGCCCACACAGCAGACCAGCACACCAGGAAATATTTAGAACATAGCGCAGCCAAGGACATGAGTTTAGTTCGCTCGTGACAAGTTCATTCATTCCTCCTCATCGGAGGAGGAAGCGAATGGTGACCGCTTCAAGCGATCACTTGACTTTTGGCAAAAAAACAAAAGAAAAGTTCAGATCAGCGATGAAGAAGAGGAATTGAATACATTTGTGTCTCATACAAAACAGTCCGCCGCCGGGCAGTTTATTGTGAGACAACGCGCACGCGTGAGCAGTCGTAAAATTTGAGCTTGGCGCGTTCACGCCCGCGTTCCAAGGCTTGTGCAGTGGCGCTCTCACGGCGTGGCAAGGCGCTCGGACAAACGCGGAGCTATGCCTGGCCCTTCACTCTGTCTTCTGCATCCTCTGTCCTCACTCCAACTACCTTCACGTCCTCTCTAACTGCATCCATATATCTCCTCTTTGGCCTCCCTCTTTTCCTGGCAGCTGCATTTCTAACATCCTTCTACCAATATACCTACTGTCCCTCCTCTGGACATGTCCAAACCATCTCAGTCTGGCCTCCCTAATTTTATCTCCCAGTTGTTCAACATGTGTTGTACCTCTGATGATCTCATTCCTGATCTTATCCATCCTTGTCACTCCTAAGGAGAACCTCAACATCTTCATTTCTGCCACTTCCAGTTATTTCTCTTGTCTTTTTGTCAATGACACTGTCTCCAGACCATAACATAGCTGGTCTCACCACTGTCTTGTAAACTTTTCCTTTGACCTTTGCTGACACCTTTTTGTCACAAATCACTCCTGAAACTTTTCTCCATCCACTCCATCCTGCCTGGACTCTCTTTTCACCTCTTTACCACATTCCCCATTTTCCTGGACAGTGGACCCCAAGTACTTGAAGTCCTGCACCTTTGTGACCTCTGCTCCTTGTAGCCTCACTGTTCCACTGGCCTCCCTCTCATTCACACACATGTACTCTGTCTTACTACGGCTGACTTTCATTCCTCTTCTTTCAAGTGCATACCTCCACCTCTCCAAGTTCTCTTCCACCTGTTCCCTGTTCTCACCACAGATCACAATGTCATCTGCAAACATCATAGTCCATGGGGATTCCTGCCTGACCTCATCTGTTAGTCGGTCCATCACCAGAGCAAACAAGAAGGGGCTCAGAGCCGATCCTTGATGCAATCCCACCTCCACCTTGAAGCTATCTGTCACTCCTACAGCACATCTCACCACTGTCCTGCTGTCCTCATACATGTCCTGTACCAGTCTAACATACTTTTCTGCCACTCCAGATTTCCTCATGCAATACCACACCTCCTCTCTTGGCACCCTGTCATATGCTTTTTCTAAATCCACAAACACACAATGGAGTTCTTTCTGACCCTCTCTGTACTTCTCTATCAACATCCTCAAAGCAAAGATGGCATCTGTGGTGCTCTTTCTTGGCATGAAACCATACTGTTGCTCACAGATAGTCACCTCTTGTCTAAGTCTTGCTTCCACAACTCTCTCCCAGATCTTCATTGTGTGGCTCATCAACTTAATTTCCATGTAGTTGCTACAACTCTGTACGCTGGTGAAGATTCTCAGTCGTCCAGGACATGATAAAATCAAAAAAGGCGTTCAATACAGGATCAACTGGACTTTATTTGTTGCAGAAAACGTTTCGACTTCTGTCCAGAAGTCTTTTTCAATTCTGAATGAATGGAAGCTGTGAGAACGAGAAGTTTTATACAAGCCACGCACCAACATATGAAATTGGAAACTGAAATAACACCACAAAATACAGGTGTGATGTGTTGTTTTGTCAATTTAAATAGAATGGGCATGTTAGGTATTTTGTGGTGTTATTTCAGTTTCCAATTTCATATGTTGGTGCGTGGCTTGTATAAAACTTCTCGTTCTCACAGCTTCCATTCATTCAGAATTGAAAAAGACTTCTGGACAGAAGTCGAAACGTTTTCTGCAACAAATAAAGTCCAGTTGATCCTGTATTGAACGCCTTTTTTGATACAACTCTGTACATCACCCTTGTTCTTAAAAATGGGAACCAGCACACTTCTTCTCCATTCTTCAGGCATTTTCTCACCCTCAAATATTCCATTAAATATTTGAGTCAAAAACCTCACTGCCATCTCTCCAAGACATTTCCAAACCTCCACTGGTATGTCATCAGGTCCTACTGCCTTCCCCTTCTTCATTCTTTTCAGAGCTTTCCGGACTTCACCCTCACTAATCTTTCCCACTTCCTGGTCCACAGTTTCTATGACCTCCACTCTTCTTTCTCTTTCATTCTCTTCATTCATTAGCTCCTCAAAGTAATCCTTCCATCTTCCCATCACACTCTCCTCACTTGTTAGAACATTCCCATTCCCATCTTTAATAAGCCTAACCTGCTGCACATCCTTTCCAGCCTGATCCCTCTGTCTTGCCAATCGGCAAGTCCTTCTCGCCCTCTTTAGTGTCCAGTCTCCCATACAACTCATTGTACGCCCTCTGCTTTGCCTTAGCTACTTCCCTCTTTGCTCTACGTCCCATCTCCTTATATTCTGTCTCCTCTCTTCAGTCCTCTCACTGTCATATTTCTTCTTGGCTAATCTCTTTCTTTGAATGGCGTCCTGCACTTCACTATTCCACCACCAGGTTTCCTTATCATCCATTCTCTGTCCAGATGACACACCAAGTACCTTCCTACCTGTCTCTCTAATTACTGTTGCTGTAGTAGCCCAGTCACTTGGAAGCTCTTTCTTACCACCCAGAGCCTTTAACAGCTCGTCTCTGAATTTCTCACAACATTCTTCCTTCTTTAGCTTCCACCATTTGGTCTTCTTCTCTGATTTTACTCTTTTTCTCTTCTTCGCAACAACAGTCATTCTACACACAACCATCCGATGCTGTCTGGCCACGCTCTCCCCTGCCACAACTTACAGTCTCCAATCTCCCTCAGGTTTCCTCTTCTACACAGAATGTAGTCGACCTGCGTACTCCTTCCTCCACTCTTATAGGTCACTCTATGTTCCGCCTTCTTTTGGAAATATGTATTGACTACAGCCATTTCCATTCTCTTGGCAAAATCCACCACCATCTGTCCTTCCTGGTTTCTTTCCTTGACACCAAACCTGCCCATCATGTCCTCATCCCCTCTGTTTCCTTCACCAACATGTCCATTCAGGTCTGCTCCAATCACCACTCTTTCCTCCCTGGGAATACTCTCTATCACTTCATCCAAATCTTTCCAAAATGTATCTTTCTCCTCCCATCACATCCAACCTGTGGAGCATAACCACTGACTATGTTTAGCATCAGACCTTCTACTTCTACCTTCAGACACATCACCCTATCTGACACTCTCTTCACATCTACTACATTCTTTGCCAACTCCTCCTTCAGGACCACCCCTACTCCATTTCTCTTTCTATCCACACCATGGTAAAACAGTTTGAACCCTGCTCCAATACTGCGAGCCTTGCTGCCCTTCCACTTGGTCTCTTGGACACATAAAACATCTACCTTTCTTCTCTGCATCATGTCAGCCAGCTCTCTACCTTTGCCTGTCATTGTCCCCACATTTAGAGTTGCAACCCTCAGTCCTACATTCTTCACTTTCCTCCTCTCCCTCTGTCTCCTGACACGTTTCCCTCCTCTGGGTCTTCGA
This sequence comes from Garcialebias charrua, assembly GCA_038048925.1. Lineage (NCBI taxonomy): Eukaryota > Metazoa > Chordata > Actinopteri > Cyprinodontiformes > Rivulidae > Garcialebias > Garcialebias charrua. Next base: position 16,329 of record JBBPBX010057593.1, read on the forward strand.
CTAACAGTAGCACAATTTCCGCCGGCACCCTGTTTGTCAACAGCACCGGTGGCGGTCGTTGTTAACCCGGGCCTCGACCGATCCGGTATGGTTTCACTTTGAACTCGCATTATGGTTTTGGCGAAAGTGTTTTACATCGGATGCCCTTCCTGACACAACCCTCACCATTTACCAGGGCTTGGGACTGGCACAAGAGATACACTGGCTTGTGCTCCCTAGTGGCTGGTTTGTCCAATGATAAAATTACTACTAAACAATAATTTCTTCAGATGCCAAACTAAAGTTTTATGTGTTAGCTGAAAGTTTTAGCATCCTCCATGAACTAATAGATTATATGATGAATGCTTCTTCCAGTCTGTGGGCATTCTGACTTGTCCCTGTATCCAAGCACAAACTGGTCTGCTCCACTGCTCTTTATTTTCCAGCTTGTTTTGGGATTCTTGCTATGCTGTTGCCTCTCATTGCCAGCTTGATGTTTCATCCAAACAGCTGTCACAATGCGTTTTTTACCATCCATCCATCCATCCATCTTCTTCCGCTTATCCGGGGTCGGGTCGCGGGGGTAGCAGCCTAAGTAGGGAGGCCCAGACTTCCCTCTCCCCAGCCACTTGGAGCAGTTCCTCCGGGGGAATCCCAAGGCGTTCCCAGGCCAGCCGAGAAACATAGTCCCTCCAGCGCGTCCTGGGTCTTCCTCTGGGTCTCCTCCCGGTGGGACGTGCCCGGAACACCTCACCAGGGAGGCGTCCAGGAGGCATCCTAACCAGATGCCCGAGCCACCTCAACTGGCTCCTCTCGATGTGGAGAAGCAGCGGCTCTACTCCGAGTCCCTCCCGGATGACTGAGCTTCTCACCCTATCTCTAAGGGAGAGTCCAGCCACCCTGCGGAGAAAACTCATTTCAGCCGCTTGTATCCGAGATCTTGTTCTTTCGGTCATAACCCAAAGCTCATGACCATAGATGAGGGTGGGAACGTAGATCGATCGGTAAATTGAGAGCTTTGCCTTTTGACTCAGCTCTCTCTTCACCACGACAGACCGGTACAGCGCCCGCTTCACTGCGGACGCTGCACCTATCCGCCTATCGATCTCACGCTCCAGTTTTCCCTCATTCGTGAACAAGATCCCGAGATACTTAAACTCCTCCACTTGGGGCAGGACCTCCTCCCCGACCCGGAGAGGGCATGCTACCCTTTTCCGGCTCAAGACCATGGCCTCGGATTTGGAGGAACTGATCCTCATCCCGGCCGCATCACACTCGGCTGCAAACCGCTCCAGTGAAAGTTGTAAATCACGAACTGATGAAGCCAGTAGGACCACATCATCTGCAAAAAACAGAGAAGCGATTCTAAGGTCACCAAAACGGATCCTCTCAACACCTTGGCTGCGCCTAGAAATTCTGTCCATAAAAGTTATGAACAGAATCGGTGACAAAGGGCAACCTTGGCGGAGTCCAACTCTCACCGGAAACGAGCCTGACTTACTGCCGGCAATGCGGACCAAGCTCTGACACCGGTCGTACAGGGACCTAACAGCCCTTATCAAAGGGCCTGGTACCCCATACTCCCGGAGTACCCCCCACAGAACCCCCCGAGGGACGCGGTCGAATGCCTTCTCCAAGTCCACAAAACACATGTAAACTGGTTGGGCAAACTCCCACGCACCCTCCAGGACCCTGCTGAGGGTGTAGAGCTGGTCCAGTGTTCCACGACCAGGACGAAAACCACACTGCTCCTCCTGAATCCGAGGTTCGACTATCCGACGGACCCTCCTCTCCAGAACCCCTGAATAGACCTTACCAGGGAGGCTTAAGAGTGTGATCCCCCTATAGTTGGAACACACCCTACGGTCCCCCTTTTTAAATAGGGGAACCACCACCCCAGTCTGCCAATCCAAGGGAACTGCCCCCGATGTCCACGCGATATTGCAGAGTCGCGTAAGCCAACACAACCCTACAACATCCAGAGCCCTAAGGAACTCCGGGCGAATCTCATCCACCCCCGGAGCCTTGCCACCGCGGAGCTTTTTAACCACCTCGGCGACCTCAGCACCAGAGATCGGAGAACCCGACCCAAAGTCCCCAGGCTCTGCTTCCTCAGTGGAAGACGTGCCAGTAGGATTGAGGAGGTCTTCGAAGTATTCCGCCCACCGACTCACAACATCCCGAGTTGAGGTCAGCAGCACGCCACCTCCACCATAAATGGTGTTGGTCTCGTACCTCTTTCCCCCCCTGAGACGCCGGATGGTGGACCAGAATCGCCTCGAAGCCGTACGGAAGTCATTCTCCATGGCCTCTCCGAACTCCTCCCACGCCCGAGTTTTTGCCTCAGCAACCACCCGAGCCGCATGCCGCTTGGACTGCCGGTACCTATCAGCTGCTTCCGGGGTCCCACAAGCCAAAAAGGCCCAATAGGACTCCTTCTTCAGCCTGACAGCATCCCTCACTGCCGGTGTCCACCACCGGGTTCGAGGGTTGCCACCTCGACAGGCACCAACAACCTTGCGGCCACAGCTCCGATAAGCTGCCTCGACAATAGAGGCGCGGAACACGGCCCACTCGGACTCCATGTCCCCCGCCTCCCTCGGAACGTGTTCAAAGCTCTCCCGGAGGTGGGAGTTAAAGCTCCGTCTTACGGGAGACTCTGCCAGACGTTCCCAGCAGACCCTCACGATACGTTTGGGTCTGCCAGGTCTGACCGGCATCCTCCCCCACCATCGGAGCCAACTCACCACCAGGTAGTGGTCAGTAGACAGCTCCGCCCCTCTCCTCACCCGAGTGTCCAAGACATGCGGCCGCAGATCAGATGAGACGACAACAAAGTCGATCATCGAACTGCGACCTAGGGTGTCCTGGTGCCAAGAGCACATATGGACACCCTTATGCTTAAACATGGTGTTCGTTATGGACAATCCATGACGAGCACAGAAGTCCAATAACAGAACACCACTCTGGTTCAGATCAGGGGGGCCGTTCCTCCCAACCACACCCCTCCAGGTCTCACTGTCATTGCCCACGTGAGCGTTGAAGTCCCCCAGTAGAACAAGGGAGTCCCCAGGAGGCGCACTCTCCAATACCCCCTCCAAGGACTCCAAAAAGGGTGGGTAGTCTGAGCTGCCGTTTGGTGCATAGGCACAAACAACAGTCAGAGCCCGTCCCCCCACACGTAGGCGAAGGGAGGCTACCCTCTCGTTCACCGGGGTGAACCCCAACGTACAGGCACCAAGATGGGGGGCAACCAGTATGCCCACTCCTGCTCGGCGCCTCTCACCAGGGGCAACTCCAGAGTGGAAGAGTGTCCAACCCCTCTCAAGGAAACTGGTTCCAGAGCCAGAGCCATGCGTTGAGGTGAGTCCGACTATTTCTAGTCGGAACCTCTCAACCTCACACACTAGCTCAGGCTCCTTCCCCACCAGAGAGGTGACATTCCATGTCCCAATGGCCAGCTTCTGTAGCCGAGGATCAGACCGCCAGGGTCCCCGCCCTCGGCCGCCACCCATCTCACATTGCACCCGACCCCTTTGGCCCCTCCCACAGGTGGTGAGCCCATGGGAAGGGGGACCCACGTCTCCTCTTCGGGCTGTGCCCGGCCGGGCTCCATGGGTAAAAGCCCGGCCACCAGGCGCTCGCCAGCGTGCCCCACCTCCGGGCCTGGCTCCAGAGTGGGGCCCCGGTGACCCGCGTCCGGGCGAGGGAAAACTTAGTCCATTAATTGTACTCATCATAGGGGTTTTTGGGCTGCACTTTGTCTGATCCCTCACCTAGGACCTGTCTGCCTTGGGTGACCCTTCTAGGGGCATGAAGCCCCTGACAGCATAGCTCCTAGGATCATTGAGACACTCAAACCCCTCCACCACGGTAAGGTGGCAGCCCAGGGAGGGGGCGCTTTTTACCATCCTGACAATATTTATTCTAAAGTTTGTTGTCTGTTATGAGCATATATTGTGATCTTTTCATAAATCCCTGTTCATTTTAACTGTGAATAAACTAAATTTGTGTACCACTGGATAAATATTTTTACACAGCAATGTACCACCAAAATGCAAATGACCAAAGGGTGCTCAGACTTGCAAAATCTCTTGTTACTTTGAGGTTTTAGTAATTTTTCTGATAATAATATATGTTGATAAACCAGAGAAAGCTTATTTCTCTACCCTAAAATACTGATCAATCATAGTTAAAAGGAGCTGGCTGTGTGAAGAGCCAAACCAGCAGAGATGCTGAAAGAACTGCATTCAAATATAATGTCTGTCAGAGTGAAGCTTCTGAGATAACACACACTGACACTGCTCTGATGTTGAAGAGACAAAGATTGGCAGGTTAAGAAGGTATTTGATCAAATCTTAGGACGGGACTACCAAACGTGGGATGTATGTTTGATGAACCTGGGTGAAGGTTTCCAGTTGTTACTGATGGGTGGAGGGAATTCTGTTTTACTCATGAGCAATGTTAATTAATTTAAAAAAAATTTTTAGAAGATGTTATGATGACACAGTAGATTTTAAATGTGCCTGGAAGACATGCCTCTGTCTTATAGTTATATAACCATGTGTCACTTTAATTACCCAATAAAACAGATATTACTCTGCAGGAAGCACGTCCCTAATCCTAAACCTCAGTTTTAGTTGTTCAGTGGTTTTCTTCCACTTCCATTTACCGTAATTCAGTTCAATCTGTTTGAATAGCACCAAGTCACAACAGAAGTCATCTCAGGGCACTGAATAGAAACATTCATATAAAAAGAAAGTTAATATTATTTATCTGAGGAGCAGACTAACTATATTTTAATCCAAAACATAAGCTCTTTCTTTTTGTCCACAGAATATCTCCTGTAGTATGGATTCAAACTGGAATTTAATGAAAGTTTGCATCTGAAGACGTGTTACTCGTGCAAATTTAGAAAAAAAAAAGCTGTCTTTCTAAAAACAACTTTTGTATTTTCTCACAATTTGGATGTAAAACATCATTCTGTGTGCTCTAAGGGCTGTAAACATGTTAGACGGAGCTTGTCAGATGGAGTCAATGTCTCTGAACGTGAGTCTTCTTATGACCTAACCCAAATCACACATCTGGACACAAATCACACTCACACATCAAGCAAGGCTCATGTGTCTCCCTGAAAACACACACGTGTCAATTTAATTCAGTTTGATTCATGTTTCAGTGACACAGGCAAATCTCTCAGTTTACCTCATTCACTGACCTGACATTGATTTTTACACCAAGAAATGGAAGAAAAAAATATATGGTAAGCCTGCAAATGGTAAGGCTCCAGATGTTGGATTGCTTTATATATATATATATATATATATATATATATATATATATATATATATATATATTATATATATATATATATATATATATACAGGTATTCCCCGATTTACGAGCGAGATCCGTCACAAGGAGGCGCTCGTAAACCGGAAATCTCGTAATTTGGAACGGCCGCCATTTCTCTCGTAAACCCGGAAGTCCGCTCGTAAATTTCGCCAGCGCACCTAAAAACACTCTATTTTCATCTAAAAACTACTTTTGAGTGCATAAAAATGATCGGAAACGTGTGTTTATATGCTTAACTTGCTAACTGTAGTGAAAAAACACATGAAAACTCAGTATTTTTTTCGTTTTTTCCAAAAATTCAACCCGGAAGTCCGCTCGTAAATTTCGCCAGCGCACCTAAAAACACTCTATTTTCATCTAAAAACTACTTTTGAGTGCATAAAAATGATCGGAAACGTGTGTTTATATGCTTAACTTGCTAACTGTAGTGAAAAAACACATGAAAACTCAGTATTTTTTTCGTTTTTTCCAAAAATTCAACCCGGAAGTCCGCTCGTAAATTTCGCCAGCGCACCTAAAAACACTCTATTTTCATCTAAAAACTACTTTTGAGTGCATAAAAATGATCGGAAACGTGTGTTTATATGCTTAACTTGCTAACTGTAGTGAAAAAACACATGAAAACTCAGTATTTTTTTCGTTTTTTCCAAAAATTCGCAGCTCGTAAGTCTGGAACCTCGCAGATCAGAGCGCTCGTAATTCGGGGACTACCTGTAT
>JBBPBX010057594.1:0-22379 GCA_038048925.1 Garcialebias charrua
TGGATTGAGGTAGAACGTCCCTTCAAACTGGTTCTGAATTGTGGTTTTACAAACATCTCTGTCCCCTTAAGATTATAACAACTTTGTCTTTTAACAAAATGCATTTGGATATTTAATCAAATAAATATCAAATAAATGATACAACAATCTTCATTTTGGGGGTTAAACAACATTCAGTTCAGTTCATCTGCAATAATGACCAAGAAACCAGTTCACCCTTGAGGTTTGCACAGGTATCACATGACCAAAACCAGTTATATGTTTAGAATCATAGGAGAAAAATATATAGGTCCTTCTTTCACCTTGTTTTTATATACTGGTAATTATATATTTTAGCTCAGTTCTGTTGTGGATACAGCCAGTCTGTGTTTGCACCACTCTGTGTCTGTGTAGCCAAGGAGTCAACAGAGCGTAATCTTGCTTGGCTGGCTGATAAGACAAGATCAGGTTATGAACAAACAAGCAAAGTCCATTCTGCACCTCTCGTATCACCGAGAACACTTTCTTAAAACAAATGCAGGCACATGATGGCCGTGTGACACAAACATGCTACTGGGTCGTACCAGACTAACAGAAAATAACCTTAAAATACAATTTAACATGTTTTTTTAACTTTTGCAAATCCACATGAACTGGGGTTTTAATTTTTCAGAGCCAAACTATATAACCTCTACAGAAACGGAGCATAATCCTGTGGATTATTGACATTGCAGAGAGATCCTTATATTATTTCACAGCATCAAAAGAATCCACAGCAAAGGCTTAATCACCATGTTCCCACGGTGCATACAATAGAAAACTCCCAAAGGAGCCTCACCTGGAAAAACACACACTCTCACACAGTCCCGTGCAAAAACTTACCAGACGACCAAGCCAGGGGCTCGACTTCTCTTCCTCCTGTTTGTCCTCCTCTCCACAGAGCTCTCACCCAAAGCTAATGATTAAAATCAGACTTCAGTTGTCCACATCTGCAAATGGAAAGGAGCAAAGTGCAGGAATAGAGCAGGCGGTGAGAAAAAGAAATAAAGACAGAGGGAGAAGGTCACTGCATGGCAAGTGAAGCAAATGCACAGAGGGAAAGAGGACAGATGAGAATGTGTGTGAGGGAGAGAGGGAGAGAGGGAGAGAGGGAGGGATACTCCATTACATTAGTGGCACACTGTGGCCCTCTGCGCTAAGCTCCTTATAAAATGCTAACCTGATTTTAGGCCCAGAAATGAGAGTCAAGGGGAAAAAGTAAAGCCCCAGCAGAAAAGAGGACATGCAGCAGGGAATATTGGCTGGAAGAAACGGTTTATTCACCGCACTGGGTCACCCCCCACCTCCCACCCCAGATGATGACAGAGGGAAGTCTGTGTCTGTTTGATAGTTGTAAATTTAAATGGTCAGCCATAAGCCCTCTCACAACCTTAGTTAAATAAAATCTAACTTATTTTGTCGCCAATAATTAAAAATACAGTAACAAGTTTTGCAGATTTAAGCATCATTGATCAAATACTGCTCATAAGATAAACTATTTTATTTTTCCTTCATCCCAGCTCCGTTTAACTGTTTACTGAATAATTCTGATTAATTTCATTATTTTACTGAACTGTGAACAAACAGTATAGAATATTTTCTGAAATGTGAATTGAATAATTTTGTAAAAGTTGTTGAAATTATATATTTTTAAAAAAATCTAATAGGTATCATTGTAGAACAATTTTAAATATCACAGTAAATAAAACACAAAAACCTGACATCCAGTTGATAAATATTAATAAAAAACAACAGGAAAGCAGAACACCTAAAATGATCCATATCCAAGCTGATATGACTATTTTAAACTATACATTTCATGTTGCTTTACTGGTTCAACCAATAAAAACGCCTGAAATTAGCAAAAAAAAAAAAAAAACTGCTGAAAAGGCTCAAAGAAGCAAACTACCAGAAGGATAAAGAATTGGAATGAGCTATAAAAAAAAAAGGAAAAAAAAAGTGGAATTAGCTGAAAAAGCTAAAATTAGCATCAAAAGAGCTGAAAGAGTAGAAAAAAGTTGCAAGGACCATAACAAGTTGAACTTAGCAGAAAGAGGTTACCGGTAATTAGACTGAAAGTAGCAGAAATTAACATGAAAAACTAAGAAAACAACTGAAATAAGCTAAAAATGCTAAAAATGTAGCTGCAAAGATATAAATTAAGTTAGCAGAAGAAAGCAGAAAGAACACGTTTGTCCAATTAGACTGAAAGAAGCAGAAATGAGCACAAAGAAGAAAGTAGCTGAAAAAGCTAAAATTAACACACACACACACACACACACGCACGCACGCACGCACGCACGCACGCACGCACACAAAGCCTGAAAAGTAGCTTTAAAAAAGCAGAAATAAGCTTAAATTACCAGAAGGAAGTTGAGAGAGCATATTTTTGCTGAATTAGGCTGAAAAAGTTGCAATGAGTGCCAAAAATATGGAATTAGCTGAAAAAGCTAAATCAGCATAAAAAGCTAAATACTGTAGTTGATGAAATATCAAAAAGGCGTTCAATTCAAGATCAACTGGACTTTATTTGTAACAGAAGACGTTTCGCTTCTCATCCGAAAAGCTTTATCGAATTGATAAAGCTTTTCGGATGAGAAGCGAAACGTCTTCTGTTACAAATAAAGTCCAGTTGATCTTGAATTGAACGCCTTCTTGATTTATCATGTCCTGGACGACTGAGAATCTTCACCAGCATATTGATGAAATATCAGAAAAAGTTGAAACTAACAGAAAAAAGGCTGAAAAGATCGTAATAAGTTAAAATCAGCAGGAAAAAGTTAGAAGCACAAACATTTTGTTGTTAGCAGAAAGAATTGGAAAGGATCACTAAACAAAACAGTTGAAAAAAAAAAGCTGAAATTAGCTGAAAGTAGCTGAAAAAAATGTAATTTGCACAAAGAAGCTGAAGCAGAACCAAATGTGAAAGGAGCTGTAAAAGATTGTAAACAGATCTAAACATTTTAACGATAGAAAATGAGCTCAATTCATTATGAGAAAAAAAAAATGGCAGAAAAGGCTAAATATTTCAAATAACCAAAGTTGCACCAACACCAAAAGTCATAGCAGGGTTGTCCTGAACGAGCTGAACGTTTGATTTATGATTTGATGAAATAGCACAAAAATTGTGGAACGAGAAAGATGCTGAAAAATGTAAAGAAAACTGGATCAGAGTAGAGTGAATACTTCATAAACATTGAGTTGCTGCTTTACTTTATGTCTTTTAAACTGAAAATATTAAATGTATCTAAGCAGCTATAAAATGAGAACATTACACAACATAGGATTATTAAGAAAATTATCTAAAAAGGAAAGGTGTTCATGTGGACAAGTACACAACAAACAACGTAAAAACTTTTGCAGATAATGATCTTTATCTTAAATCTCTGAATAGCTTTTAGAAAAAAAAAATCATCGAAACTTTTACAGACTTATCAGAACCTATAACAACAACGGAGTGACAGCAGCCAGTAACAATCAGGAAACTCTTCGTTGAAACATTTACAGGCGGACACCGCTCCAAAGATTTTACCACAATAACAATAATAAATGCCAATCTATTGTTTCTTATATGTTTCTTCAATATCTTGATGTAAACAAAATGAAACAATACAAAATAAATTAAAACCTTAAAGTATCACAGAACTAATCAGACCAATGGGCTTCACCGACTGAGACAAAAGGCTGCAGTCAACAAGCAAATCTTGGCATGAGCAGCTTCTCTGACGAGAGCGGTCAACACAACCCCCATTACACAAATCCCCATCTCCTTCATCAGAAAATAAATCCAGCGGGTGACATCTGCATGACATCCAATCAACACCACGCAGCATGTCAACAGACAACGGCGACTCCAGAGTCTGGGATTTGACCCAGTCACTGATTCCTTTCACATCTACACGTTAAATGATAAATCTGAGCTTCTTGTTGTGTGTAATGAGATTACAGAGCAGATAAAGGAAGCTGTCTGAAAAAGTCATGTTTTCATGGCACTTTTTCTCTTTTGACTGTAGTTTACAGCAGAACAACAAAGAACTGACTGGATTTCATTGTCTCTGGTTCCTTAGGTTTCCTGATGGATTATATTTTCTTCATCCCTAAAGCCAGATGAGGTCCGTGCATATTGAGATTAAGGCTGACAGATAATCCGAGCGCAGCGCTGACTGAACTCATGGAAGTTTCAGTTTAATTAGATGTGAACATTTGGTAGAATACCCATTATTTCTACAAAGAGCAGTGTTTTTTTTAAAATGTAAATCTGAGTCGATATCGAATTAATAACAGAATAGTTGACACATCGAAGGATTTTATGGTAAATGGTAAATGGAGCTTATTTATATAGCGCTTTCCAGCCCCCTGTGAGGAGCCCCAAAGCGCTTTACAATACCAGCCATCCACCCATTCATTCACACATTCATACACCGGTAGTGGTAGCCTGCCTTGCAAGGCGCCATCCAGACCTACCGGGAGCAACTCGGGGTTAAGTGTCTTGCCCAGGGACACAAAAACACATGGTGGGCGGACGCGGGATTCGAACCTCCAACCTTCCGATCGGGGGACGACTGCCATTACCACTACACCACGGCCGCCCCAAAAATAACCAAATTGATGTACTGATGTCTCCACTTTTCTTGCTCTTCATGCAGAAGTACAAGGTCTCACGGAGTTTGATTTTGTTGTTTTGTGTTGTTTAGGAGTTTATGTCTTTGTATTAATCTTTATTAACAATATGTCAGTTCAGGGTTTTCATGAATATTAGGAATGTCGAGTTAATGAGTAGACACACGTTTCTCATCAGTATCCTGAGTGTTTTAACCCTTTTGGTTCATCAGAGTAAAACTGCAGCGGTTTTTAAATATTTTTGATAAATGTTGGAAGTCTAAAATATTTGGGATTATAATTAAATTAACCCAGAAAATAGTGATTATCAGTTAGGATTTAAAGTATTTTGATGTCAGGGAGTCTGCACCATTTTAAGCACCAGAGTCTTGTTCATGAGTGATGGTAAGATGGAGCGGGAGATCAACGAATTAGGGTCTCGTCCTCAGTAATGAGGGTGTTGCTTCAGTCAGTTGTAATGAAGAAAGAGTTCTTATCCTCAGTAATGAGGGTGTTGCTTCTGTCAGTTGTAATGAAGAGTTCTCGTCCTCGGTAATTAGGGTGTTGCTTCAGTCAGTTGTAGTAAAGAAAGAGTTCTTATCCTCAGTAATGAGGGTGTTGCTTCAGTTAGTTGCAATGAAGAGTTTTCATCTTCAGTAATGAGGGTGTTGTTTCAGTCAGTTGTAATGAAGAAAGAGTTCTCGTCCTCAGTAATGAGGGTGTTGCTTCAGTCAGTTGTAATGAAGAAAGAGTTATCGTCCTCAGTAATGAGGGTGTTGCTTCAGTCAGTTGTAATGAAGAAAGCGTTCTCGTCCTCAGTAATGAGGGTGTTGCTCAGTCAGTTGTAATGAAGAAAGCGTTCTCGTCCTCAGCAATGAGGGTGTTGCTCAGTCAGTTGTAATGAAGAAAGAGTTCTCGTCCTCAGTAATGAGGGTGTTGCTTCAGTCAGTTGTAATGAAGAAAGAGTTCTCGTCCTCAGTAATGAGGGTGTTGCTTCAGTCAGTTGTAATGAAGAAAGAGTTATCGTCCTCAGTAATGAGGGTGTTGCTTCAGTCAGTTGTAATGAAGAAAGCGTTCTCGTCCTCAGTAATGAGGGTGTTGCTTCAGTCAGTTGTAATGAAGAAAGCGTTCTCGTCCTCAGCAATGAGGGTGTTGCTTCAGTTAGTTGCAATGAAGAGTTTTCATCTTCAGCAATGAGGGTGTTGCTTCAGTCAGTTGAAATGAAGAAAGAGTTCTCGTCCTCAGTAATGAGGGTGTTGCTTCAGTCAGTTGTAATGAAGAAAGAGTTACATTATAGTCCTCAGCAATGAGGGTGTTGCTCCAGTCAGTTGTAATGAAGAAAGCGTTCTCGTCCTCAGTAATGAGGGTGTTGCTTCAGTCAGTTGTAATGAAGAAAGCGTTCTCGTCCTCAGCAATGAGGGTGTTGCTTCAGTTAGTTGCAATGAAGAGTTTTCATCTTCAGCAATGAGGGTGTTGCTTCAGTCAGTTGTAATAAAGAAAGAGTTCTCGTCCTCAGCAATGAGGGTGTTGCTCTAGTCAGTTGTAATGAAGAAAGAGTTCTCGTCCTCAGTAATGAGGGTGTTGCTTCAGTCAGTTGTAATGAAGAAAGAGTTCTCGTCCTCAGTAATGAGGGTGTTGCTTCAGTCAGTTGTAATGAAGAAAGAGTTCTCGTCCTCAGTAATGAGGGTGTTGCTTCAGTCAGTTGTAATGAAGAAAGAGTTCTCGTCCTCAGTAATGAGGGTGTTGCTTCAGTCAGTTGTAATGAAGAAAGAGTTCTCGTCCTCAGTAATGAGGGTGTTGCTTCAGTCAGTTGTAATGAAGAAAGAGTTCTCGTCCTCAGTAATGAGGGTGTTGCTTCAGTCAGTTGTAATGAAGAAAGAGTTCTCGTCCTCAGTAATGAGGGTGTTGCTTCAGTCAGTTGTAATGAAGAAAGAGTTATCGTCCTCAGTAATGAGGGTGTTACTTCAGTCAGTTGTAATGAAGAAAGCGTTCTCGTCCTCAGCAATGAGGGTGTTGCTTCAGTCAGTTGTAATGAAGAAAGAGTTATTGTCCTCAGTAATGAGGGTGTTGCTTCAGTCAGTTGTAATGAAGAAAGAGTTCTCGTCCTCAGTAATGAGGGTGTTGCTTCAGTCAGTTGTAATGAAGAAAGAGTTCTCGTCCTCAGTAATGAGGGTGTTGCTTCAGTCAGTTGTAATGAAGAAAGAGTTCTCGTCCTCAGTAATGAGGGTGTTGCTTAGTCAGTTGTAATGAAGAAAGAGTTCTCGTCCTCAGTAATGAGGGTGTTGCTTCAGTCAGTTGTAATGAAGAAAGAGTTCTCGTCCTCAGTAATGAGGGTGTTGCTTCAGTCAGTTGTAATGAAGAAAGAGTTCTCGTCCTCAGTAATGAGGGTGTTGCTTCAGTCAGTTGTAATGAAGAAAGAGTTCTCGTCCTCAGTAATGAGGGTGTTGCTTCAGTCAGTTGTAATGAAGAAAGAGTTCTCGTCCTCAGTAATGAGGGTGTTGCTTCAGTCAGTTGTAATGAAGAAAGAGTTCTCGTCCTCAGTAATGAGGGTGTTGCTTCAGTCAGTTGTAATGAAGAAAGAGTTCTCGTCCTCAGCAATGAGGGTGTTGCTCTAGTCAGTTGTAATGAAGAAAGAGTTCTCGTCCTCAGTAATGAGGGTGTTGCTTCAGTCAGTTGTAATGAAGAAAGAGTTCTCGTCCTCAGTAATGAGGGTGTTGCTTCAGTCAGTTGTAATGAAGAAAGAGTTCTCGTCCTCAGTAATGAGGGTGTTGCTTCAGTCAGTTGTAATGAAGAAAGAGTTCTCGTCCTCAGTAATGAGGGTGTTGCTTCAGTCAGTTGTAATGAAGAAAGAGTTCTCGTCCTCAGTAATGAGGGTGTTGCTTCAGTCAGTTGTAATGAAGAAAGAGTTCTCGTCCTCAGTAATGAGGGTGTTGCTTCAGTCAGTTGTAATGAAGAAAGAGTTCTCGTCCTCAGTAATGAGGGTGTTGCTTCAGTCAGTTGTAATGAAGAAAGAGTTATCGTCCTCAGTAATGAGGGTGTTGCTTCAGTCAGTTGTAATGAAGAAAGAGTTCTCGTCCTCAGCAATGAGGGTGTTGCTTCAGTCAGTTGTAATGAAGAAAGAGTTCTCGTCCTCAGTAATGAGGGTGTTGCTTCAGTCAGTTGTAATGAAGAAAGAGTTCTCGTCCTCAGTAATGAGGGTGTTGCTTCAGTCAGTTGTAATGAAGAAAGAGTTCTCGTCCTCAGTAATGAGGGTGTTGCTTCAGTCAGTTGTAATGAAGAAAGAGTTCTCGTCCTCAGTAATGAGGGTGTTGCTTCAGTCAGTTGTAATGAAGAAAGAGTTCTCGTCCTCAGTAATGAGGGTGTTGCTTCAGTCAGTTGTAATGAAGAAAGAGTTCTCGTCCTCAGTAATGAGGGTGTTGCTTCAGTCAGTTGTAATGAAGAAAGAGTTATCGTCCTCAGTAATGAGGGTGTTGCTTCAGTCAGTTGTAATGAAGAAAGAGTTCTCGTCCTCAGTAATGAGGGTGTTGCTTCAGTCAGTTGTAATGAAGAAAGAGTTCTCGTCCTCAGTAATGAGGGTGTTGCTTCAGTCAGTTGTAATGAAAGAAAGAGTTCTCGTCCTCAGTAATGAGGGTGTTGCCTCAGTCAGTTGTAATGAAGAGTTCTCGTCCTCGGTAATTAGGGTGTTGCTTCAGTCAGTTGTAGTAAAGAAAGAGTTCTTATCCTCAGTAATGAGGGTGTTGCTTCAGTTAGTTGCAATGAAGAGTTTTCATCTTCAGTAATGAGGGTGTTGTTTCAGTCAGTTGTAATGAAGAAAGAGTTCTCGTCCTCAGTAATGAGGGTGTTGCTTCAGTCAGTTGTAATGAAGAAAGAGTTATCGTCCTCAGTAATGAGGGTGTTGCTTCAGTCAGTTGTAATGAAGAAAGCGTTCTCGTCCTCAGTAATGAGGGTGTTGCGTCAGTCAGTTGTAATGAAGAAAGCGTTCTCGTCCTCAGCAATGAGGGTGTTGCTCAGTCAGTTGTAATGAAGAAAGAGTTCTCGTCCTCAGTAATGAGGGTGTTGCTTCAGTCAGTTGTAATGAAGAAAGAGTTCTCGTCCTCAGTAATGAGGGTGTTGCTTCAGTCAGTTGTAATGAAGAAAGAGTTATCGTCCTCAGTAATGAGGGTGTTGCTTCAGTTAGTTGTAATGAAGAAAGCGTTCTCGTCCTCAGTAATGAGGGTGTTGCTTCAGTCAGTTGTAATGAAGAAAGCGTTCTCGTCCTCAGCAATGAGGGTGTTGCTTCAGTTAGTTGCAATGAAGAGTTTTCATCTTCAGCAATGAGGGTGTTGCTTCAGTCAGTTGAAATGAAGAAAGAGTTCTCGTCCTCAGTAATGAGGGTGTTGCTTCAGTCAGTTGTAATGAAGAAAGAGTTACATTATAGTCCTCAGCAATGAGGGTGTTGCTCCAGTCAGTTGTAATGAAGAAAGCGTTCTCGTCCTCAGTAATGAGGGTGTTGCTTCAGTCAGTTGTAATGAAGAAAGCGTTCTCGTCCTCAGCAATGAGGGTGTTGCTTCAGTTAGTTGCAATGAAGAGTTTTCATCTTCAGCAATGAGGGTGTTGCTTCAGTCAGTTGTAATAAAGAAAGAGTTCTCGTCCTCAGCAATGAGGGTGTTGCTCTAGTCAGTTGTAATGAAGACAGAGTTCTCGTCCTCAGTAATGAGGGTGTTGCTTCAGTCAGTTGTAATGAAGAAAGAGTTATCGTCCTCAGTAATGAGGGTGTTGCTTCAGTCAGTTGTAATGAAGAAAGAGTTCTCGTCCTCAGTAATGAGGGTGTTGCTTCAGTCAGTTGTAATGAAGAAAGCGTTCTCGTCCTCAGCGATGAGGGTGTTGCTTCAGTCAGTTGTAATGAAGAAAGAGTTCTCGTCCTCAGTAATGAGGGTGTTGCTTCAGTCAGTTGTAATGAAGAAAGAGTTCTCGTCCTCAGTAATGAGGGTGTTGCTTCAGTCAGTTGTAATGAAGAAAGAGTTCTCGTCCTCAGTAATGAGGGTGTTGCTTCAGTCAGTTGTAATGAAGAAAGAGTTATCGTCCTCAGTAATGAGGGTGTTACTTCAGTCAGTTGTAATGAAGAAAGCGTTCTCGTCCTCAGCAATGAGGGTGTTGCTTCAGTCAGTTGTAATGAAGAAAGAGTTATTGTCCTCAGTAATGAGGGTGTTGCTTCAGTCAGTTGTAATGAAGAAAGAGTTCTCGTCCTCAGTAATGAGGGTGTTGCTTCAGTCAGTTGTAATAAAGAAAGAGTTCTCGTCCTCAGTAATGAGGGTGTTGCCTCAGTCAGTTGTAATGAAGAGTTCTCGTCCTCGGTAATTAGGGTGTTGCTTCAGTCAGTTGTAGTAAAGAAAGAGTTCTTATCCTCAGTAATGAGGGTGTTGCTTCAGTTAGTTGCAATGAAGAGTTTTCATCTTCAGTAATGAGGGTGTTGTTTCAGTCAGTTGTAATGAAGAAAGAGTTCTCGTCCTCAGTAATGAGGGTGTTGCTTCAGTCAGTTGTAATGAAGAAAGAGTTATCGTCCTCAGTAATGAGGGTGTTGCTTCAGTCAGTTGTAATGAAGAAAGCGTTCTCGTCCTCAGTAATGAGGGTGTTGCTCAGTCAGTTGTAATGAAGAAAGCGTTCTCGTCCTCAGCAATGAGGGTGTTGCTCAGTCAGTTGTAATGAAGAAAGAGTTATCGTCCTCAGTAATGAGGGTGTTGCTTCAGTCAGTTGTAATGAAGAAAGAGTTCTCGTCCTCAGTAATGAGGGTGTTGCTTCAGTCAGTTGTAATGAAGAAAGAGTTATCGTCCTCAGTAATGAGGGTGTTGCTTCAGTTAGTTGTAATGAAGAAAGCGTTCTCGTCCTCAGTAATGAGGGTGTTGCTTCAGTCAGTTGTAATGAAGAAAGCGTTCTCGTCCTCAGCAATGAGGGTGTTGCTTCAGTTAGTTGCAATGAAGAGTTTTCATCTTCAGCAATGAGGGTGTTGCTTCAGTCAGTTGAAATGAAGAAAGAGTTCTCGTCCTCAGTAATGAGGGTGTTGCTTCAGTCAGTTGTAATGAAGAAAGAGTTACATTATAGTCCTCAGCAATGAGGGTGTTGCTCCAGTCAGTTGTAATGAAGAAAGCGTTCTCGTCCTCAGTAATGAGGGTGTTGCTTCAGTCAGTTGTAATGAAGAAAGCGTTCTCGTCCTCAGCAATGAGGGTGTTGCTTCAGTTAGTTGCAATGAAGAGTTTTCATCTTCAGCAATGAGGGTGTTGCTTCAGTCAGTTGTAATAAAGAAAGAGTTCTCGTCCTCAGCAATGAGGGTGTTGCTCTAGTCAGTTGTAATGAAGACAGAGTTCTCGTCCTCAGTAATGAGGGTGTTGCTCCAGTCAGTTGTAATGAAGAAAGAGTTATCGTCCTCAGTAATGAGGGTGTTGCTTCAGTCAGTTGTAATGAAGAAAGAGTTCTCGTCCTCAGTAATGAGGGTGTTGCTTCAGTCAGTTGTAATGAAGAAAGAGTTCTCGTCCTCAGTAATGAGGGTGTTGCTTCAGTCAGTTGTAATGAAGAAAGAGTTCTCGTCCTCAGTAATGAGGGTGTTGCTTCAGTCAGTTGTAATGAAGAAAGAGTTCTCGTCCTCAGTAATGAGGGTGTTGCTTCAGTCAGTTGTAATGAAGAAAGAGTTCTCGTCCTCAGTAATGAGGGTGTTGCTTCAGTCAGTTGTAATGAAGAAAGAGTTATCGTCCTCAGTAATGAGGGTGTTACTTCAGTCAGTTGTAATGAAGAAAGCGTTCTCGTCCTCAGCAATGAGGGTGTTGCTTCAGTCAGTTGTAATGAAGAAAGAGTTATTGTCCTCAGTAATGAGGGTGTTGCTTCAGTCAGTTGTAATGAAGAAAGAGTTCTCGTCCTCAGTAATGAGGGTGTTGCTTCAGTCAGTTGTAATGAAGAAAGAGTTCTCGTCCTCAGTAATGAGGGTGTTGCTTCAGTCAGTTGTAATGAAGAAAGAGTTATCATCCTCAGTAATGAGGGTGTTGCTTCAGTCAGTTGTAATGAAGAAAGAGTTCTCGTCCTCAGCAATGAGGGTGTTGCTCTAGTCAGTTGTAATGAAGAAAGAGTTCTCGTCCTCAGTAATGAGGGTGTTGCTTCAGTCAGTTGTAATGAAGAAAGAGTTCTCGTCCTCAGTAATGAGGGTGTTGCTTCAGTCAGTTGTAATGAAGAAAGAGTTCTCGTCCTCAGTAATGAGGGTGTTGCTTCAGTCAGTTGTAATGAAGAAAGAGTTCTCGTCCTCAGTAATGAGGGTGTTGCTTCAGTCAGTTGTAATGAAGAAAGAGTTCTCGTCCTCAGTAATGAGGGTGTTGCTTCAGTCAGTTGTAATGAAGAAAGAGTTATCGTCCTCAGTAATGAGGGTGTTGCTTCAGTCAGTTGTAATGAAGAAAGAGTTCTCGTCCTCAGCAATGAGGGTGTTGCTTCAGTCAGTTGTAATGAAGAAAGAGTTCTCGTCCTCAGTAATGAGGGTGTTGCTTCAGTCAGTTGTAATGAAGAAAGAGTTCTCGTCCTCAGTAATGAGGGTGTTGCTTCAGTCAGTTGTAATGAAGAAAGAGTTCTCGTCCTCAGTAATGAGGGTGTTGCTTCAGTCAGTTGTAATGAAGAAAGAGTTCTCGTCCTCAGTAATGAGGGTGTTGCTTCAGTCAGTTGTAATGAAGAAAGAGTTCTCGTCCTCAGCAATGAGGGTGTTGCTCTAGTCAGTTGTAATGAAGAAAGAGTTCTCGTCCTCAGTAATGAGGGTGTTGCTTCAGTCAGTTGTAATGAAGAAAGAGTTCTCGTCCTCAGTAATGAGGGTGTTGCTTCAGTCAGTTGTAATGAAGAAAGAGTTCTCGTCCTCAGTAATGAGGGTGTTGCTTCAGTCAGTTGTAATGAAGAAAGAGTTCTCGTCCTCAGTAATGAGGGTGTTGCTTCAGTCAGTTGTAATGAAGAAAGAGTTCTCGTCCTCAGTAATGAGGGTGTTGCTTCAGTCAGTTGTAATGAAGAAAGAGTTCTCGTCCTCAGTAATGAGGGTGTTGCTTCAGTCAGTTGTAATGAAGAAAGAGTTCTCGTCCTCAGTAATGAGGGTGTTGCTTCAGTCAGTTGTAATGAAGAAAGAGTTCTCGTCCTCAGTAATGAGGGTGTTGCTTCAGTCAGTTGTAATGAAGAAAGAGTTCTCGTCCTCAGTAATGAGGGTGTTGCTTCAGTCAGTTGTAATGAAGAAAGAGTTCTCGTCCTCAGTAATGAGGGTGTTGCTTCAGTCAGTTGTAATGAAGAAAGAGTTCTCGTCCTCAGTAATGAGGGTGTTGCTTCAGTCAGTTGTAATGAAGAAAGAGTTCTCGTCCTCAGTAATGAGGGTGTTGCTTCAGTCAGTTGTAATGAAGAAAGAGTTCTCGTCCTCAGTAATGAGGGTGTTGCTTCAGTCAGTTGTAATGAAGAAAGAGTTCTCGTCCTCAGTAATGAGGGTGTTGCTTCAGTCAGTTGTAATGAAGAAAGAGTTCTCGTCCTCAGTAATGAGGGTGTTGCTTCAGTCAGTTGTAATGAAGAAAGAGTTCTCGTCCTCAGTAATGAGGGTGTTGCTTCAGTCAGTTGTAATGAAGAAAGAGTTCTCGTCCTCAGTAATGAGGGTGTTGCTTCAGTCAGTTGTAATGAAGAAAGAGTTCTCGTCCTCAGTAATGAGGGTGTTGCTTCAGTCAGTTGTAATGAAGAAAGAGTTCTCGTCCTCAGCAATGAGGGTGTTGCTCAGTCAGTTGTAATGAAGAAAGAGTTCTCGTCCTCAGTAATGAGGGTGTTGCTTCAGTCAGTTGTAATGAAGAAAGAGTTCTCGTCCTCAGTAATGAGGGTGTTGCTTCAGTCAGTTGTAATGAAGAAAGAGTTCTCGTCCTCAGTAATGAGGGTGTTGCTTCAGTCAGTTGTAATGAAGAAAGAGTTCTCGTCCTCAGTAATGAGGGTGTTGCTTCAGTCAGTTGTAATGAAGAAAGAGTTCTCGTCCTCAGTAATGAGGGTGTTGCTTCAGTCAGTTGTAATGAAGAAAGAGTTCTCGTCCTCAGTAATGAGGGTGTTGCTTCAGTCAGTTGTAATGAAGAAAGAGTTCTCGTCCTCAGCAATGAGGGTGTTGCTCTCAGTCAGTTGTAATGAAGAAAGAGTTCTCGTCCTCAGTAATGAGGGTGTTGCTTCAGTCAGTTGTAATGAAGAAAGAGTTCTCGTCCTCAGTAATGAGGGTGTTGCTTCAGTCAGTTGTAATGAAGAAAGAGTTCTCGTCCTCAGTAATGAGGGTGTTGCTTCAGTCAGTTGTAATGAAGAAAGCGTTCTCGTCCTCAGCAATGAGGGTGTTGCTTCAGTCAGTTGTAATGAAGAAAGAGTTATTGTCCTCAGTAATGAGGGTGTTGCTTCAGTCAGTTGTAATGAAGAAAGAGTTCTCGTCCTCAGTAATGAGGGTGTTGCTTCAGTCAGTTGTAATGAAGAAAGAGTTCTCGTCCTCAGTAATGAGGGTGTTGCTTCAGTCAGTTGTAATGAAGAAAGAGTTCTCGTCCTCAGTAATGAGGGTGTTGCTTCAGTCAGTTGTAATGAAGAAAGAGTTCTCGTCCTCAGTAATGAGGGTGTTGCTTCAGTCAGTTGTAATGAAGAAAGAGTTATCGTCCTCAGTAATGAGGGTGTTGCTTCAGTCAGTTGTAATGAAGAAAGAGTTCTCGTCCTCAGCAATGAGGGTGTTGCTCTAGTCAGTTGTAATGAAGAAAGAGTTCTCGTCCTCAGTAATGAGGGTGTTGCTTCAGTCAGTTGTAATGAAGAAAGAGTTCTCGTCCTCAGTAATGAGGGTGTTGCTTCAGTCAGTTGTAATGAAGAAAGAGTTCTCGTCCTCAGTAATGAGGGTGTTGCTTCAGTCAGTTGTAATGAAGAAAGAGTTATCGTCCTCAGTAATGAGGGTGTTGCTTCAGTCAGTTGTAATGAAGAAAGAGTTCTCGTCCTCAGTAATGAGGGTGTTGCTTCAGTCAGTTGTAATGAAGAAAGAGTTCTCGTCCTCAGCAATGAGGGTGTTGCTCTAGTCAGTTGTAATGAAGAAAGAGTTCTCGTCCTCAGTAATGAGGGTGTTGCTTCAGTCAGTTGTAATGAAGAAAGAGTTCTCGTCCTCAGTAATGAGGGTGTTGCTTCAGTCAGTTGTAATGAAGAAAGAGTTCTCGTCCTCAGTAATGAGGGTGTTGCTTCAGTCAGTTGTAATGAAGAAAGAGTTCTCGTCCTCAGTAATGAGGGTGTTGCTTCAGTCAGTTGTAATGAAGAAAGAGTTCTCGTCCTCAGTAATGAGGGTGTTGCTTCAGTCAGTTGTAATGAAGAAAGAGTTCTCGTCCTCAGCAATGAGGGTGTTGCTCTAGTCAGTTGTAATGAAGAAAGAGTTCTCGTCCTCAGTAATGAGGGTGTTGCTTCAGTCAGTTGTAATGAAGAAAGAGTTCTCGTCCTCAGTAATGAGGGTGTTGCTTCAGTCAGTTGTAATGAAGAAAGAGTTCTCGTCCTCAGTAATGAGGGTGTTGCTTCAGTCAGTTGTAATGAAGAAAGAGTTCTCGTCCTCAGTAATGAGGGTGTTGCTTCAGTCAGTTGTAATGAAGAAAGAGTTCTCGTCCTCAGTAATGAGGGTGTTGCTTCAGTCAGTTGTAATGAAGAAAGAGTTCTCGTCCTCAGTAATGAGGGTGTTGCTTCAGTCAGTTGTAATGAAGAAAGAGTTCTCGTCCTCAGTAATGAGGGTGTTGCTTCAGTCAGTTGTAATGAAGAAAGAGTTCTCGTCCTCAGTAATGAGGGTGTTGCTTCAGTCAGTTGTAATGAAGAAAGAGTTCTCGTCCTCAGTAATGAGGGTGTTGCTTCAGTCAGTTGTAATGAAGAAAGAGTTCTCGTCCTCAGTAATGAGGGTGTTGCTTCAGTCAGTTGTAATGAAGAAAGAGTTCTCGTCCTCAGTAATGAGGGTGTTGCTTCAGTCAGTTGTAATGAAGAAAGAGTTCTCGTCCTCAGTAATGAGGGTGTTGCTTCAGTCAGTTGTAATGAAGAAAGAGTTCTCGTCCTCAGTAATGAGGGTGTTGCTTCAGTCAGTTGTAATGAAGAAAGAGTTCTCGTCCTCAGTAATGAGGGTGTTGCTTCAGTCAGTTGTAATGAAGAAAGAGTTCTCGTCCTCAGTAATGAGGGTGTTGCTTCAGTCAGTTGTAATGAAGAAAGAGTTATCGTCCTCAGTAATGAGGGTGTTGCTTCAGTCAGTTGTAATGAAGAAAGAGTTCTCGTCCTCAGTAATGAGGGTGTTGCTTCAGTCAGTTGTAATGAAGAAAGGTTCTCGTCCTCAGCAATGAGGGTGTTGCTTCAGTCAGTTGTAATGAAGAAAGAGTTCTCGTCCTCAGTAATGAGGGTGTTGCTTCAGTCAGTTGTAATGAAGAAAGAGTTCTCGTCCTCAGTAATGAGGGTGTTGCTTCAGTCAGTTGTAATGAAGAAAGAGTTCTCGTCCTCAGTAATGAGGGTGTTGCTTCAGTCAGTTGTAATGAAGAAAGAGTTCTCGTCCTCAGCAATGAGGGTGTTGCTCTAGTCAGTTGTAATGAAGAAAGAGTTCTCGTCCTCAGTAATGAGGGTGTTGCTCTAGTCAGTTGTAATGAAGAAAGAGTTCTCGTCCTCAGTAATGAGGGTGTTGCTTCAGTCAGTTGTAATGAAGAAAGAGTTCTCGTCCTCAGTAATGAGGGTGTTGCTTCAGTCAGTTGTAATGAAGAAAGAGTTCTCGTCCTCAGTAATGAGGGTGTTGCTTCAGTCAGTTGTAATGAAGAAAGAGTTCTCGTCCTCAGTAATGAGGGTGTTGCTTCAGTCAGTTGTAATGAAGAAAGAGTTCTCGTCCTCAGTAATGAGGG
This sequence comes from Garcialebias charrua, assembly GCA_038048925.1. NCBI lineage: Eukaryota > Metazoa > Chordata > Actinopteri > Cyprinodontiformes > Rivulidae > Garcialebias > Garcialebias charrua. The sequence goes on from JBBPBX010057594.1 coordinate 16,485, forward strand.
TGTTGCTTCAGTCAGTTGTAATGAAGAAAGAGTTCTCGTCCTCAGTAATGAGGGTGTTGCTTCAGTCAGTTGTAATGAAGAAAGAGTTCTCGTCCTCAGTAATGAGGGTGTTGCTTCAGTCAGTTGTAATGAAGAAAGAGTTCTCGTCCTCAGTAATGAGGGTGTTGCTTCAGTCAGTTGTAATGAAGAAAGAGTTATCGTCCTCAGTAATGAGGGTGTTGCTTCAGTCAGTTGTAATGAAGAAAGAGTTCTCGTCCTCAGTAATGAGGGTGTTGCTTCAGTCAGTTGTAATGAAGAAAGAGTTCTCGTCCTCAGTAATGAGGGTGTTGCTTCAGTCAGTTGTAATGAAGAAAGAGTTCTCGTCCTCAGTAATGAGGGTGTTGCTTCAGTCAGTTGTAATGAAGAAAGAGTTATCGTCCTCAGTAATGAGGGTGTTGCTTCAGTCAGTTGTAATGAAGAAAGAGTTCTCGTCCTCAGCAATGAGGGTGTTGCTCAGTCAGTTGTAATGAAGAAAGAGTTCTCGTCCTCAGTAATGAGGGTGTTGCTTCAGTCAGTTGTAATGAAGAAAGAGTTCTCGTCCTCAGTAATGAGGGTGTTGCTTCAGTCAGTTGTAATGAAGAAAGAGTTCTCGTCCTCAGTAATGAGGGTGTTGCTTCAGTCAGTTGTAATGAAGAAAGAGTTCTCGTCCTCAGTAATGAGGGTGTTGCTTCAGTCAGTTGTCATAAAGAAAGAGTTATCGTCTTCAGTAATGAGGGTGTTGCTTCAGTCAGTTGTAATGAGTTCTTTTTTTTCTTTTCTATTTATAGATGGCCTCCCATTTGCACCTTATAGCCATCCTCTCACTCCAATATGTATTTTTTTTTTATTTTATTTTTATTATTTTTATTATTATTATTATTTTATTTTTTTTAATAGAGAGAAAGAAAGAAAAGAGAAAGTGAGACAACAAAACAACAATTATCCACAAAAAGAGCACAAGGCAAACACACCAAACCTCCGTCCACAATCCTGCAAAGCACATGACAGAACACAGCAACGAAACATACAAGCATAAAGACTGATAATATTCATGACCTTGCATTAGATTTCTATATATAAACATACCCATACCTACAAATATATATACAGTATACATACATATATATTTATATTCATTTATATACCCATCTACATATATCTACATATACATCCCTACATCCATTTGTGTGTGGTTGTGAGCATGCATAAGTGAATAAGGTTCCTCCAATAGAACATTTAGTAGCGATTGTGAAGCATCAGAGATCCGTCCCCCCAAAGCCCGAGACAGACGAAGGGGCGATCAAAGCCCAAGACCCCAGGAAGGACCCCGAGCCCAGAGTCCCCAGGACCACCCGAACAGGACGAGCCACTCGTCCACTCCCCAGATCCGACCAAGGGGAAGAACCGGACGAACCCCACCAGGGACCACACACAATGACCCCCCGGGGTCAACAGCGACAAATACACAGGCCCCCGCCGGAGCCCGCTGCACCGACGTAGCCCCAGGGCCGGTCACCGAGGCCCGGGCACCGGGGACGCCCATCCCTCAGGTCCAGACCCGACAGGACCAGAGGACCCGAGCCCCACCAGGCAGCCACCAGGCCGAGCCGACAAACGCCCAAGCGCCCAGCCCTAGATAGTGAGGGCAGTTGTAATGAGTTCTTATCCTCAGCAATGAGGGTGTTGTTTCAGTCAGTTGTAATGAAGAAATAGTTCTCGTCCTCTGTAATGAGGGTGTTGCTTCAGTCAGTTGTAATGAAGAAAGAGTTCTTGTCCTCAGTAATGAGGGTGTTGCTTCAGTCAGTTGTAATGAAGAAAGAGTTCTCGTCCTCAGTAATGAGGGTGTTGCTTCAGTCAGTTGTAATGAAGAAAGAGTTCTCGTCCTCAGTAATGAGGGTGTTGCTTCAGTCAGTTGTAATGAAGAAAGAGTTCTCGTCCTCAGTAATGAGGGTGTTGCTTCAGTCAGTTGTAATGAAGAAAGAGTTCTCGTCCTCAGCAATGAGGGTGTTGCTTTAAGTCAGTTGTAATGAAGAAATAGTTCTCGTCCTCTGTAATGAGGGTGTTGCTTCAGTCAGTTGTAATGAAGAAAGAGTTCTTATCCTCAGTAATGAGGGTGTTGCTTCAGTCAGTTGTAATGAAGAAAGAGTTATCCTCAGTAATGAGGGTGTTGCTTCAGCCAGTTGTGGTGAAGAAAGAGTTGAGTTCAAAGACAAAGCTCTTGATTCACTGGTCTAGGTTCCAGCCCTCACCTATGGTCAAGATCAGGGGCCTCATGTATCAACCGTGCGCACGCACAAAAACATTGCGCACGTCACTTTCCACGCAAAGTGACGTATGTATCAAATCTGATATGAACGGGAATATCTGCGCATCCACGTACAAATCCACGGCTGCTCCCCTGCTTGCGTACGCACGTTTCTGTGGTTATATTTCCTTTGGCGACACTTACAGGTTATTCAGAGAAACTGTGTCCATGATATGAAAATAATCATAAATCCCACCAAACACACATGATTAACAATTATTACATCCACATGGACGCAATTAGATGAGTGGATATAAAAGCATGCGCCAAATAGTGGCAACGATATTGACAACAATGAGATGTGATTTCTTTAAATAAGAAGTTAACCAAGCTGTACCAACACGCCTACGTTTAGGTCAGTGTGTAGCGCGGTTGCCTTTAGTTCCAAAGGTCATGAGTTCGAATCTCGCATGGTACAACGTTTCTCTTTTTTTTTTTTCGTTCCAGATTTAAATACACATGAAAACTATTTACAAAACAAGAAATCGTCTGCTTCCTTTCATTTCATGTATTGTTCTATTTCTTGTTGTTTTATTAAATAGTTTTCCTGTGTTCTTTAAATCTGGAATGAAAAAAAAAAACGTTGTACCAAGGGGGAGTCGATCTCACGACCTTTGGGACGAAGGGCGGGCGCGCTCACCACTAACCTATACAGGCATGTTAGAGCAGATGGGTCAACTTCTTGTTTAAAAGTGGATGGTATGTTTTGCGCTAGGCGTGCCGAATAAAACCTTTTTCCGTGCTTCTCTGCCTCACTCAGAAGTGATTCCTGTTCACAGTCCGTGAAGTTCCTCTTTTTTCCACGTTCCGACATGATTTGCAATGGAGCAGAGACGACATTCCTGTCGTGCATGGCATATTTGAATGACTTTGCATATTCATACGGAGGCGTGTCAAAGGCGGAGTCGGCCACTCTCTCATGTGCGCTCAGTTCCACGTTCATCGTGATGTACAAAAGGAATGTGCGTGGATTCAGGTGTACGCAGGGTTTGATAAATCTGGATTTTTTTGTGCGTAGACACTTTTCTGGATTTGTCCGTACGTCACTTTTCAGTAAGAAATCCACGCAAGTCTTTGTACATGAGGCCCCAGGGGTCTGCAACCTTTATGCTAAAAAGAGCCATTTTACGCCTTCTTTCACTAAATAAAAGTGACCAGGGGCCTCATGTACAAAGACTTGCGTGGATTTCTTACTGAAAAGTGACGTACGGACAAATCCAGAAAAGTGTCTACGCACAAAAAAATCCAGATTTATCAAACCCTGCGTACACCTGAATCCACGCACATTCCTTTTGTACATCACGATGAACGTGGAACTGAGCGCACATGAGAGAGTGGCCGACTCCGCCTTTGACACGCCTCCGTATGAATATGCAAAGTCATTCAAATATGCCATGCACGACAGGAATGTCGTCTCTGCTCCATTGCAAATCATGTCGGAACGTGGAAAAAAGAGGAACTTCACGGACTGTGAACAGGAATCACTTCTGAGTGAGGCAGAGAAGCACGGAAAAAGGTTTTATTCGGCACGCCTAGCGCAAAACATACCATCCACTTTTAAACAAGAAGTTGACCCATCTGCTCTAACATGCCTGTATAGGTTAGTGGTGAGCGCGCCCGCCCTTCGTCCCAAAGGTCGTGAGATCGACTCCCCCTTGGTACAACGTTTTTTTTTTTCATTCCAGATTTAAAGAACACAGGAAAACTATTTAATAAAACAACAAGAAATAGAACAATACATGAAATGAAAGGAAGCAGACGATTTCTTGTTTTGTAAATAGTTTTCATGTGTATTTAAATCTGGAACGAAAAAAAAAAGAGAAACGTTGTACCATGCGAGATTCGAACTCATGACCTTTGGAACTAAAGGCAACCGCGCTACACACTGACCTAAACGTAGGCGTGTTGGTACAGCTTGGTTAACTTCTTATTTAAAGAAATCACATCTCATTGTTGTCAATATCGTTGCCACTATTTGGCGCATGCTTTTATATCCACTCATCTAATTGCGTCCATGTGGATGTAATAATTGTTAATCATGTGTGTTTGGTGGGATTTATGATTATTTTCATATCATGGACACAGTTTCTCTGAATAACCTGTAAGTGTCGCCAAAGGAAATATAACCACAGAAACGTGCGTACGCAAGCAGGGGAGCAGCCGTGGATTTGTACGTGGATGCGCAGATATTCCCGTTCATATCAGATTTGATACATACGCCACTTTGCGTGGAAAGTGACGTGCGCAATGTTTTTGTGCGTGCGCACGGTTGATACATGAGGCCCCAGAGCCGCAACAACCTGCTGTAATTATCAACTGGTGCCCGTGGGCCACTTTAGGTTTGTTGGAGGGGGCTTTTGTGGCCATTAGGGGTGACGTTATAAAGCTAAAATATATAATAATTTTAGATTTTTACAATTGAAGACAAATGAAAAGACCAGATTCTTGTAAAAAGGGGTGGGTAGTTTTTTTTAATTAATAAAAACTATGAACTATGCAGACCTATGCATTTTTTATAGTGTAAAAATTAATTACAGAAATAAAGCTTCAAGTTAAATGTTACTCCTTGTACATGTTCCAGCAAAAGAAATGACAGGAAAATAATTAAACTAGTCCTTTTTTATATAACAATCGATAAAAATCAGTTTTATGTCAGTTTTGGTCAAAGCTTGAAAGAGCCGCTGCAGAGGAACCAAAGAGCCGCATGTGGCTCCAGAGCCGCAGGTTGCAGACCCCTGTTCATGATGTTTAGATCACGACAAAAAAAAACGAGATCCTGGATACAAGAGGCTGAAACGAGCTTCCCTCGTAAGGTTGCTGGGTTCAGCCTTACAGATAGGGCGAGGAGCTCTGTCATCTGGGGGAGCTCGGCGTGGAGTCGTTGCTCCTTTGTACTGAACGGAGTAAATTAATTAACTGTACCATATTTTACTCGGACTATAAGGCACATTGAGCAAAACAAAACAGTCAGATAAGTCAAACTTTACTCAAACTCGTTCACAATAACTCTCAACATTGTTCAGTTGTACCACATAAAATTGGTTCGAGGTCAGTAAGCACATCCAGAATTAATACATAAGGCTCACAGTCAATTTTTGAGAACATTAAAGGATTTTAATAATAATAATAATAATAATAATAATAATAATAATAAACTTTATTTGTATAGCACCTTCCTACAATGCCTTGCACTGACCAAGGTGCTTAACAGGATAAAAAGATGAATAAACTGGAACAATAAATCAATGAAAATAGAATAAGAAACAACAGCAATAAAAGAATATGCTGGTGAAGATTCTCAGTCATCCAGGACATGATAAAATCAAAAAAGGCGTTCAATACAGGATCAACTGGACTTTATTTGTTGCAGAAAACGTTTCGACTTCTGTCCAGAAGTCTTTTTCAATTCTGAATGAATGAAAGCTGTGAGAACGAGAAGTTTTATACAAGCCACGCACCAACATATGAAATTGGAAACTGAAATAACACCACAAAATACCTAACATGCCCATTCTATTTAAATTGACAAAACAAAACAACACATCACACCTGGGGGTTTGTAACACATACAT
>JBBPBX010057595.1:6162-22379 GCA_038048925.1 Garcialebias charrua
AAGTTTTTTGTGAACGGATAGTCTCAAACACGTTGTCTCACAAAGGAGAAAACTGTTCTTGTTAGGTTTTATGTAAAACTGGATGATTTTATCTTTTATTCGCTTCAGCGCGGCCGGTCCCCTCCCGCTGCCGGCGGGGGAGGGAGGGGGTGTGTGCGGCCGGTCCCCTCCCGCTGCCGGCGGGGGTGCGCGCAGCCGGTCCCCCACCCACCGCTGGTGATAAGGAAGAGAAAGTGGAGGTGGAGGTGAATGGAGAAATAAAAAGTGCAGGAACGGAGGCAAAGGAGCTGATGTAGGAGAAAGCAGGGGCGGCTGTAGAAGAGATGGAGCTGGGGCCCCCCAAACCAGGTGAAGAAACAAGGGAAGAGAAAAAAATGTTGAAGTTGCTGCACGCGGGCCAGCAAAATGTGTACAGAGATGAGGGAGTGGACACAGTGAGGACTGGTGCTCTAGTGACTCTGTGTCACAGGCTGACTGAACCCCGTTATCCTGTGGAAACTTTACTGTCCTTCCTCAAACAGGCAAAAGGACTGAGAGGAGTTAGAGTTGAAAGTCACTTTCCAAACCTGAGAACTTATGACTCAGCCAGACATTACATAAGGCACAAAACAGAAACTGGGTTCACTGACCAAGAAATTTTCAGATTAAAGAAAATAATGAGCAAAGTCAGAAAACAATTCTGAACAAATGATGAACACCAGCATTTTAATTTTGTACCCATAACCTCTCACTCAACATGGATTCTTTTAAAATAACATCTTTAAGCTAGAGAGGCTGTGAAGCGTGCACTGGTTTACCCAAACCATTAAGTATAAAAGCATTGACGTTCTGCTTTTACAAGAGACACATAGTGATGCATCAAATGAGACAGAGTGTTGCAGGGAAGTTTGTGTTGAATCCAGGCAACAATAACTATTCAGTGATTTTATTTTGTGATGGAAGCATCATATTCTATAGTTTCAAACCCTAACATGTGGTTTTGTCTTTAACCAGTTCAGGGTTGTTTGTAGTTTGTGACAACTGGCATATTAAAGTTGTAAGTTGTGAAAACTTACTATTCAGTCATTTTCTGTTCATCATCTGAACCAAAGAGAGAGAGAGAGAGAGAGAGAGAGAGAGAGAGAGAGAGAGAGAGAGAGAGAGAGAGAGAGAGTCTTTATTGTCATTTGCACCGCATGTGGTACATGTGATGAAAACGAGATTATGTACACGGGGTCCCAGTTACATCCAACAACAAATGCAAGAGAAAAACAGTAATAACATCTAGAATTAACTAAGAGAAACATCAACTAGTAATACACTAAGCCCTAATGTAGTGGAAAGAAAAACATCATTATAAACAGCAGCACGAACATGAGTCTGTATGAGCAGATGGTCACAGATGAACACAGCAACAAGAAAACAGATCAGCATCAGCATGATGTGATATTTTGCAGTGTTTATTCTTATTATTTATTTATTCATGAGTCTAACAGCCTCAGGGTAGAAGCTGTTCCTCAGTCTAGTGGTTCTACATTTGATGCTCCTCAACCTCCGTCCTGAGGGGAGTGGGGCAAAGAGTGAGTGTGCTGGGTGAGTGAGGTCTTTCATGATGCAGGTGGCTCTTTTCCTGCATCTGGAGGTGTAAATGTCTGTGATGGTGGGGAGACTGACTCCAACAGACTTCTGTGCAGCCTTCACCACTCTCTGTCAGAGCTTTCCTCTCTTCAACTGTGCAGCCTCCATGCCACACGTTGATGCTGGAGCACAGGATGCTCTCCACTGCACACCTGTAGAAGGAGGTGAGGACTGGGCTGCTCAGACCAGCTCGTCTCAGCCGTCTGAGGAAGTAGAGTCTCTGATGACCTTTCTTGATCAGGCTGGTGGTGTTGTTGCTCCAGCTGAGGTTATCATTCAAGTGTACACCCAAGTATTTGTAGCTGGAGACCACTTCCACTGCAGATCCACTTATGTTCAGTGGGGTGTGGGTGTGTTTGTTCCTTCTGAAGTCCACAATCATCTCCTTTGTCTTCTTCACATTCATGTGAAGATTATTCTCTTTGCACCAGCTCTCCAGATGTTCCACCTCCTGTCTGTAGCTGGACTCATCATTGTTTGTGATGCATCCCACCACATATTAACACAACAGTGATAAAAAGGTGATCCGGATGAGCTTAAAATAAAATATTTACATGAGGAGTTTGTTGTATTGCAGTTGTCCCTGATCAGAAATGGTGCATAAAACCTTTTTAAATCCCCACAGTTTCACGAAACTCTCCAAGTGTCCAGTGTCTCTGTGGAAGCAGAACTCCAGTCTGGCCCTGACGTTGCACTTCCACAGAGCCACGGCATCAAGTTGAGGTCCAGCCTGCAGTCTGTCCCTGCGACACAAATAAACAGACATTTTAGCTTTGGCTACCAGAAAGTTTAAAGTTTGGGATTTAAACTTTGTGGACTTGCTGTAACGTACTCCATTAATAAAAACAGATTTGGTAAAAACGGTGTCAAAGAGGCTAAAGATCTTCGTCATTAGATTAAACAGATCAATCAGTCGAGCACAATCTGTAAAAACACTCAGACTGCAAAAAGGACACTCGTTTAAAACCTCAGGATTGATGACAGACAAAAATGAGTTTGTTGTAATGGCTCCGTGAAGGATCCTCCATTGAAGATCGCCAGTCCGTTGAAGAAGAAGAACAAGACGAAGAAGAAGAAGAACAACAACAACAACAACAAGAGCGGTCTAATATCAGCCTGGATTTTACAAGAAGATTGTTGCTGGAGACAAAAATGAAGACATCCTTTGGTCGAGGGAATATCTTCAAAGAGACGTTTTGTTAAAAATTTCTGAAGTTGCATATTGTAAGGAAATTTTAAAAACCTAATTTTTCTGATATTTGTGCCTACGAGGCGGCACTGTAGCTGTACGTTGCCTTCATGGAGTATTCATCAGTCACCAAGTACAACACATTTCTAACTGGTTGAAGTTTGAGAAACCCTTTACAGACTGGAACTAAAAGTTGTGAAGAACTGTACGGAGTCGATTTAACGGTAAAGGTTTGTAAAGAACCGGAGAGGCTGCAGCTCTGACAGACCCGGCTGCAGAAACAATTCAAAGGGGGGGGGGGCATTCTTTTTTTTCAAGGGCGCATATTTTTTTCAACAAACATTTTATTTGCTTCAAGTTGAACAGCGGCTCTGTGACCACTCCTAATACAGTGCTGTGAAGAAACAATCTCAATAAAATCACAAAATCTAAACAAAAAAGTAAAAAAAAAAGAACAAGACAACCCAACCTGTAGTGCTGTGTTCATTCAATTAAAAGTCAAACATAAGCGTAAACATACAGTGATAAATATAAGCACTAGTGTCAGGCTGAACACTGTGACTGAAGTCAACATTCATGCTAAGAGGTTTAACTACAACAACTGGGGAGCACAAGGAGCAAAACAAAGAAGTTTTACTCTTCTGCCTGCAAGAAACACCATTTTATGTGTGAGGGAAGCGGGGTGGGGGAAACTAGAAAGGGGTTTACTCCACCTTTAGTAGAGTGGCAGGCGGCGTGTAGTGTGTGAAACCTTCTTAAAACACTGTCCTTCCATTCATTCCTAAATTTCTGAGTCAAGTCCTTCTCAAATGTTATTGTTGACGTCGTCACTCCCGTTTCTTCCGACTGGCTGAGCACTCGGTTCTGCTCCTTGTGCTCTCTAGCTGCTGTAGCTAACCCTCCTAGCATGAATGTTTACTCCAGAGTTGACTTCAGTGCTTACGTTTCCAACTGAAATGGATGGTGCCACTTCCTGTCAGCTCTCATTTATTCCACTGTCAGTGTCATTCGTTGTCCTCTTGTTTTTTTGGAAAAAAGTCTGAATATCCATGATACACGGACAATGGTGAGCGTGGCTGTTTCTGTTTGAAAACAGCTAGTTTGCGCATTAAGTCAGTGACCCGCCCCCCTCGAACTGTAGTTGGCTAGAATGTTGCCTTGGCTTCATTGATTGGTTGAATTGTATGACTGACAAACAGAGATAGGAAAAATAGAAAGATGTACACTCAGAGATTAAAAACAAACAAACAAAAAACTTCCCGTCGTCCAGTCAGGGGGGGCACAGCTGACTCTGTGGGGGGGCAATGTCCCTCAATGCCCGCCCATGCCGCCGGGCCTGAGCTCTGATGTATCTGATCCATCATCGTTTCTGTTTTCAGGTTCTGCTTTGGACATGAAGTCGTGTCTTCTTCTCCTGCTTTGTGTCTGCCAACCGGTTCTGACGGTAAGAACAATTTGACAGTTTCCATGAACTAAAAGTTGATTTGTTGTTTTAACATCACGGCTCCTAAAGAGCCGTCTCTTTTTGGAGCCGAGCTGAAGCTTTGATTCTCGTTTGTTTCACTTTATGTAACTGTCACAAAGCTCAGTGCGGCAGCTCCAGAAGTCTCCAGCTCCACCGATGAAGAGGAAAAGAAGAAGGTTCATGACTGTGGAGGATCGTTCAGCCAGGAGGACTACAAGGTGATAGGGGGCGCTGTAGAGCGACTGGGTTTAAAGCTGCTGGACAAACTTCCTGTCAGCGCACAGCAGCCCAACGTCATCCTGTCCCCGCTCAGCTTGGCCTTTGCCCTCGCTCATCTCACCGTAGGTTTGTCAGATTCTGTTTCCTCTTTGAGACAAACATTTTACTTAATGTTTGACAAAAATCAGCTGTTTGATCCGTTATGAGTGTGTGACTCATTCGCATCTCCACATCAAGCTGGGTCCAGTAATCCTCACCGCTCTCCAGAGGGCACATTGAACCATAAACTCCAAGCATCTTTTTTTTCCATTCAACCTTTATTTCTACAGATGAGTCTCATTGAGCCTCGAGGACTCATCTAAAAGAGAGACCTGATTTTACCAAAGAGTGATGACAACAGCGACAACAATAGACAATCATAAGAGAAGCATACAGATTTTTTTTAACAAGTAAAAAAAAAAGATGTCAAAGTAAAAGATAGATTATAAGGCGGATGTATAAAATGAAAAACAGGAACAAATCTGCATTGGTTTTTGCCAGGATTCCAACAGATTCTTAAAACCATTTAGAGAAGTCAAGGTCGAGATCTTCAGATCTTTTTGTAAGATATTCCAGGAAACAGGAGCAGAGTAGGAGAAGATCCTTTTGTCTAGTTCAGTCCTCACTGAGGGAACAGTTCATCTGGTGTTGAAAGCTATAGAATAGTTGTACGTTTTTAAACGTGATTTGAAAACCGAGAGGGGAGGGGCCTGTCTGACACGCAGAGGTAACTCGTTCCAAAGTCTTGGTCCTGCTACAGAGAAGTGCAGGTTCTTCAAATGTTACCATTTGATTGCTATGCACTGATGATAGATTGTTTTAGACGGGTGGTCTCCTATTGGCATGTGTAGAACCAGTTTCTGGGAATTCCACAGAAGGCTGGCTCGAAACACGTCAATAAGCTGCTATTTATATGACAGATTGTGTTGGAAGGCCTCAGACGGATGAAGTCTTTCAGATGAAAGACAAAAGGTTTTGTCCAAAAAGGAACTGTCAGGATGATATGATTTATGTTTTTTGTGATTTATTGATCTGGATGATTGAGCATATTTGAGGTTTGAGTCTTTCTCTGTGTTGTATCCACACATACCATGATGGTTTCTTGATGTTGCAACTAATCTGCTGCCTGGAAAAGGGTGCATTTTGGCAGCTCGCTACATTGATTTCAACACAGACTGGTTTGACGTCAGATCATAATTGCCTAATCTTTGGATTTTCTAACCATAAATGTCTCCAGAAACAAATATTTGGACCAAAGACAGACCACTGTCTAAAAAATGGACAGGCCCCCCAGTACATCACTGAAATGTTCATCCCTTATTCTCCAGCCCGCACCCTTCAGTCTTCAGAACTGAACCTAAGGTCCCTAAGACCCGGTTTAAAACTCGGGGTGACCTTTCCTTTCAGGCCGTGGCCCCCCGGCTGTGGAAGGCCCTGCCCCTGCCTCTTCGTGTGACCGTCTCTGTTGATTCCTTTAAAACGCAGCTCAACACACTTTTATTCAGACAAGCTTTTAGTTAAAAGTTTTTATTTAGTGTTTTTATCAGCTGTTCTTATCGTTTTTATTAATCAACTGTTCTTCTTTTTTTGTCTATTTTAATCTTTTATTTTGTATTTTGTACAGCACTTTGTGATTGTATCTATGATAAGTACTATATGAATAAAATGTACTTACTTACTTACACTGTGTTTCCATGTGATTCTTGCAACATGCCCTGATGCAAGCATCACAGCGTGCGCTCGCAGGACATGATTACCTGCAGTGTTCCCTCAGTGAGGACTGAACTTGGAAAAAGGACCTTCTCCTACTCTGCTCCTGTTTCATGGAATATCTTACAAAAAGATCTGAAGCTCTCGACCTTGACTTCTTTAAATGGTTTTCAGAATCTGTTGGAATCCTGGCAAAAACCAATGCAGACATGTTCCTGTTTTTGATTTTCTACGTCTACCTTATAATCTGTTTGGCTACTTTGATATCTTTGTTTTAACTTGTTAAAAAATATCTGTATTTCTCTGTTGTGATTGTCTATTGTTGATTGTTCAAGGAAAATCTACTGTTGCTGTTGTCATCATTCTTTAGTTTGTAGCAGGTCTCTCTTGCAAATGAGTCTCGAGGCTCAATGGGATTAACCTGACTAAATAAAGGTTGAATGAAAAAAGTTTTTGCTAAACCTGACGAGTCAATGTATCTGTTGGCTAAACAAGGTGATTCTCTCAGGTGCTCACAACGAGACTGAGAAGCTTCTTCTGCAGAGCCTTCATGCCCAACACCTGCCATGTTACCATCATGTCCTGGGAAGCCTTCTGCCTCATTTCAGCCACACATCGTTGGAGGTAGCAGCGAGAATGTACCTGAGACCAGGTTTGAGACGATGAGCACCGCTTTGTTGGTGATTGATCATCACATTTTCATACATTTGATGTCAATTTCATGTCCATATTCTGCATTTCTCTTTTTATTCACAAGGGTTTGAAGTGAAGACGTCTTTCATTGAGGAGTCTTTGGCCAGGTATGAGCTTTATTTGGGAAACTTTGGGGAAAAAATGGGATTATTCATTTCAGAGTCCTCTTGTTCTGGAAGATAAAAACATATATTTAATTTGGCCGTGAAGACAAATGTCTTGGACAAACATGAGTTTTCTTGGTTGTGAGTCAAGTAAAGCCTTGACCTAACACAACCAAGGTTGTTCAAGTCTCGTTTTGAGATTCTCCAGCTTGCAGAAATGTTTGGGTAGAGCTGGACCCTCCTCTGAAGGTCCACCACAGCTGCTGTGTTCTGGATCATGGTCCTGTTGGATCCAGTTTGGGCCAAGCTTCAGCTGTTGGACTCCAGAACCCTTTGGTCTGCAGAGGAGTTCCTGGTCCATTCAGTGACTGATAGTAAACTTAACTATCAACCTTCCACCTCCATGCTGACAGCTAGTGTTTGGCATTACAACCCAAGACTCAAATGATGGTCTCACGTCTCCAAAATATGCTGGTCCACAAGTCTTCTGGTTCCTTCAGATGAAATCTTCCAAACCTCAATCGAGCTGTTATGTTGTTTTAGAGAGGAGACCATGACCTTTGACCTTGAACCTGTTAGACTCTAACTCACTTACAAAAGGGGGCCAAAATTAAAACCATTTTCAAACTAAGGGCCAATTTCAGAATCTACATTAACTCAAATCAGATAACCAACATGTTTTCTTGGTCACTGGTTCCTCAACAAGTGTTTGATACCATACCATACCAATTTATTTATAGAGCACTTCAAACTGCAACAAGGCCAACCAAAGTGCTGATTGATTGGTCTCATTTGATGTTCTCTGTCGTGCTTTTGACATCATACTCAAAGATTACTGAAAAAAGTGATAGAAGTATTTTACGTTTCACATATCATCTTGGGGGCCAGAAAAGATGTCAAGGAGGGCCACTTTTGGCCCCCGGGCCTTGAGTTCGACACATATGACACATATCGACACACATATCAACTACCTCATACATATACTGTGTACATTAACCCCATATGCTGCTTTGTCACTCTTTACAAATGTCAAATGCCAGAACCTTCATTTATTTTATAGATATACTTTTTATACTTTATACTTCGGGACAGTATTACACTCTATTTCATTTTTGGTGTTGGTGAAACTTTTTATACTTTTATACTACTATGGAAAACTACTATGAAAAAACTCAGGACAGTATTACACTCTATTTCATTTTATGATTATGTTTATTAAATGTTGGTGTTTTGGTGTTGGTGAAACTTTTTATACTTTTTTACTACTATGAAAAACTACTATGCAAAAAACTCAGGACAGTACTAAACTTTTATTATTTCATTTTATGCTTGTTTATTAATTGTTTAGTGTTTAAATGGTTACTGTTGCACCGAGGGACTGAGAGAGAAATGCAATTTCAATCCTGTGTATGTCCTGTACATATTGCATTTCTGGCAATAAAGTTGACTTTGACTTTGATATGGACTAGAGTCTGACATAGAGCTCATTCCTCTGAGCATTCCACAGTCTGACCTTCAGAGTGCCCTAAATGTTTTCCACAGGTTTTTCTGCAGAGTGGTGGACCCCGATAGTTTAGAAATGATAAAGTATGAGCTGATGTCTCAGCAGTTTGTGAGCCGAGTTGTTTCTTGGTAGATGTTGATGTAAATGTTGGCCTTGAAGACAATGGTGATGGCTTGAACTGGCACTGAAGGCATGAATGAGTTGGTTACAATCATTAAAATGACCTAAGTTTTACAAACTAAAGAAGACAAATAGTTTAAAGAGGTTAAAATAGATATTTTTCCTACATCTACGCCATCAAACAGAGCTATTCTGTCAATCACATTTATCTTTAATGTGGTGTTTTTCTTTCTCAGGTACCAATCTCGGCCTTTCCCTCTGGTCTCTGTAGAAGAGGTCAACCAGTGGGTGGAGAACATTACCAATGGTCACATTCCCAACTTCCTGGAAAGTATTCCACATGACGTGGTGCTCATGCTCATGAATGCCGTTTACTTCAAAGGTGAATAATTTTACCAAACACTTCTCTGTTAGCGGCATGCATCAGGAGGTTCACATCGGTAAATCTTCCAGTAACACATTACGACTAATGGAAAGTAGGGTTCAGGTTCAGGTTTGGTTTATTTGTCATATGCAACATCAACACAATGTCAACAATACAATGAAATGCTAAGGACGAGAAGAACCGTCTCGACTCGTCAACCCCCGCCCCAGCAACAACAAATACCAAAGCATGCAACAAAAATACAGAAACAAGGTGCCAAAAGTGAAAGAGAAATAAACCTACAGCAGCATGGTCCTATTAGCAGAGTGGTTTTGATGACATCAAGGTTATCTTATCAACATGGTCTCGTTGGCACCATGTTACTGTTAGCGGTGTGGTTCGGTTAGCGGCGTGGTCTTCTTAGCAGTGTTAACAAGTCTTGTTAGCAGGTCCCATCAGCAGCTTGATGATAATAAGGACCACAGCAGCTTCCCTCCCAGATTGTCCTCCAGAACCGGGTCCTGCAGACAGAGAACATCCAAGGTTTCCCCGTGGAACCAAACAGGTCCGTAGAGTTCGGTCCGTGTGGCAGATGGAGGATCATGGAGACAGCTGCCATGACAGGCCTAAGCCTGAGCCCGAGGCTGGAAGGACTGAACTACAAGTACAATGGCAGGATGCCACGATGGCAAGGCAGCGACACAGAAAACTCCACAAGTGTGTCAAGGTCATACCCGTACCGTAGATGTGCAGTGTAGGTGCAAAAAAACGTTAAAACAAAAGCAGCAGGAAGAAAAAAAGACCGAGTCAAAGCAGAGCTCCTTTCAGTGCTACCATTCTGCAGCGCACATCCCAATTCCAATTCCAAAAAAATGTATTCATTTAATTTAAAATACAAAAAATGTTTACAATAAAACACAAATAATGCACAAATCAAAAGGAAACGAAGCAGAAGAAGAATAAATCTTATGATGTCTGCTCCTTTTAATCCCTAAAATATTTTAAACAAAATACTGTATTATATAAAATAAAAGCAATACTAAAAAGAAAAATACATCAGCTCAAACAGCAGTTTCTTTAGATTCAATTATACTTGATCATATACCTTCAAAAAACTAGTTTTAACCTTTCTCTTAAATATACACAGAGATCTGACATTTTTAAGGTCATCCTCCAAACCATTCCATAAACCTATACCCTGGACGTGTATATACACATGACGTCAGAGTCGATCAGGTACGATTGTACATGTCTCCATGTTGACACGAGGCCCTGCAGTACAACCTTGTTCATCAGGATGGCTGCACAATGTATTGAATTTGAAAGTATTCCTCTCTATTCCCGTGTTCTAATGATCTGGATCAGACTCGTGGAGGTGACAGTTTCAACTTAAAAAAGTTTACTTTAAGTTACACATGTAAAGTACAAAATCACCAGCCCCGAGCCATCACTGCCTCTCCATGTGGTCACAAGTAATGGTGCCTAGCGTCGATCGGTACACACATTTTCTTCAGAGATTGGCCACATCTCTGCAGATGTCCATCATCAAAGCTCATGGAAAGTTACTACCCTAAATCATGTGACAGCTCTCAGCCAATAAGATCTTGGTATATTATGTTCTAAAATGGTGGGGGCTTATGGGATTTGTAGTTGTGGAATTGAAAATTACATTCCCTACCAAAAACTGAACTGGAAATCAGATCGTGTTTTAACACAATATCATACTATATAAAAATACAAGTTCCTGTTCTTGATTTTATACATCTACCTTATAATGTTTTGCTAGTTTTGCTAGTTTTTCTATTGTTTATTGTTTAAGGTAATTGGATCATTGCTGTTCATCATTCTTTAGTTTGTAGCAGGTCTCTCTTGTAAATGAGTCCACGAGGCTCAATGAGATTTACCTGACTGAATAAAGGTTGAATGAAAAAAAAATACACATATCTACACATTTCAGTAAGTTAATATAGTCTAACTGGTGGGGTTCGTCCGGTTCTTCCCCTTGGTCGGATCTGGGGAGTGGACGAGTGGCTCGTCCTGTTCGGGTGGTCCTGGGGACTCTGGGCTCGGGGTCCTTCCTGGGGTCTTGGGCTTTGATCGCCCTTTCGTCTGTCTCGGGCTTTGGGGGGACAGATCTCTGATGCTTCACAATCGCTACTAAATGTTCTATTGGAGGAACCTTATTCACTTATGCATGCTCACAACCACACACAAATGGATGTAGGGATGTATATGTAGATATATGTAGATGGGTATATAAATGAATATAAATATATATGTATATATACTGTCTATATATTTGTAGGTATGGGTATGTTTATATATAGAAATCTAATGCAAGGTCATGAATATTATCAGTCTTTATGCTTGTATGTTTCGTTGCTGTGTTCTGTCATGTGCTTTGCAGGATTGTGGACGGAGGTTTGGTGTGTTTGCCTTGTGCTCTTTTTGTGGATAATTGTTGTTTTGTTGTCTCACTTTCTCTTTTCTTTCTTTCTCTCTATTAAAAATAAATAAATAAATAATAATAAATAATAATAAAAATAATATATATATAATAATAAATAAATAAAAAATACATATTGGAGTGAGAGGATGGCTATAAGGTGTGAAGGGAGGCCATCTATAAATGGAAAAAATAAATAAATAAAAAATATATATATAGTCTAACAAAAATATACTTCAAGTTTTTGTCTGCAGTTTGTGAGATGAGATTTCTTCTGTTTGTCAGGGGAATGGAAGACCCAGTTTGACCCCCTGGTGACCTCAAAGGGGATGTTTTATCTGGACAACCAGAACTCCGTTTCAGTGGACATGATGAAGTCGGCCCAGTATCCTCTTCGTATGATGGGCGACTCAGACCTGCAGGCCCAGGTAACCCCAGCTTCACCGGGATGCCACTGAAGAGTCCCCATAGATCTAACTACTAAACATGTCTGGTTGACTGTGTGAAGGACGTCTGGATTCACACTTTACTGATTCTCTTTGCCTTTCTTTCTTTATTGGGTTTTCAATTCGTTTTGACTCTACCTCTGCAGACATCGTGTCATCGAAACTATTAAAACAAACCAGAATATTTAACTTATTCCAGATGTTCCTGCTATCACTTTTCATTTTTGTAGCATTTATTTTTTACCTTTACTCGCTGAAATTACTGGAACAAATTTCAAACCCTGTAAAAAGTTTGTGTTCTTTGAAAGCCAACTACGTTAACCTGAAAACATAATTTAAACTTGAAAGAGCTCAGAATCCATCCGACTGTTGTCACATCATCCTACTCTTCATGTTTCTGTTCCATGTTAAAATCAAACTGCAGTAGATTTGGTCTTTTCTCATTTCATGATGTGTTTCCATCAGTAAGAATGTCCCTCACTGTGATATCACAGGTCACATGACTCCCTCTAACGAGTAACGTTTCAAAAGTTTGCTATGTAAACTTTCCATATGCACACATCATTTTTACTAAATAAACATATACATGAAAATGTAAGTATTTTTGTCCTTAACCCCCCCCCCCCCAACAAAAAAAAGCATAGCGCACACCTAAACTATCATTGACTTCCATTGACACTGTCCATTCTGTCAACACGTTCGTTGTGTCTTCTCTGGGCTGAACTTTCTTTTCCATCTTCAACCATTTCTTCAGTAAGTTTCTTTCTCGTCCAGGTGGCCAGTTTCCCCTTCAAAGGCAACACCAGCTTCTTGGTGGTCCTACCCAGAGGAAACGTGTCCTCGGTGCTTCCCAAACTGAACATATCCGACCTCTACAGACGTCTACCTCAGGAAAAAGCGACGATGGTCAGCTTACCCAAAGTGAAGCTCGAATTCCGCCAGGAGCTGGAGGAGGCACTGACAAAGATGGGTGAGCAAAGAAACCCTTTGACAGCCAGTTGAGCAGCCGCTGTGATCCAACACATCTTTCACCATCTTTATAACATGTCCTGATTCAGCAGCTCATCCTGGGAGGGTTGGTCTTCTTTTCTTTGGGTGGTCAGGTCTTTGTCCTTCATATGGTCTGCACTTCCACATGGAGCTCCTAAGCAGCAACAACATCCCAGCATTGATTGTTGAACTAGTTTAAGCATATGTAGCTTCAGCCACACCTCACAATGACTGAACTTCAGGTGGTAGTCACTGGACTGTTGCAGACAGGTTGGTTATTTGTGAAAATAGTGATGAGAGAAGCATGCAGCTGTCCATCCATCCTTCCATTGATTATCTTCCTCTTGTTCTGAAGTCAGGTCTCAGGGGCAGCAACTTGAACAGGGAGGTCCAGACATCTCTTTCCCCAGCCAACTCTTCCAGTTCTTCTGGGAGGACCCCAAGGCATTCCCAGGCCAACCGAGAGACGTAGACTCTCCAGCGTGTCCTGGGTCTTGCCCGGGGTCTCCTCCCAGTCGGACATGTCTGAAGCACCTCCCTAGAGAGGCGCCAGGGAGCATCCTTAAAAGATGACTGAACCACCTCAGCTGGCTTCTCTCTATGTGATGGAGTAACAGTTCTACTCAGAGTTTCTCCTGGATGACTGATCTTCTCACCCTATGAGGGAGAGTCCAGCTACCCTGCAGAGGAATTTCATCCTCCCGTATCCACTGTCTCATTCTTTCGGCCACTACCCAAAGTTTGTGGTCATAGGTGAGGGTAAGAACGTAGACTGACAATTAAATTAATTCAACCTTTATTTAGTCAGGTAAATCTTATTGAGCCTCGAGGGCTCATTTACGAAAGCGACCTGCTACAAACTAAAGAATGATGAACATCAATGATACAAATACATTAAACAATAAACAAAAGAAAAGAAAAAGTAGCAAAAACATTATACGGTAGATGTACAAAAAAATCAAAGACAGGAACATATCTGCATTGTTTTTTGCCAGTGCAGATATGTTCCTGTCTTTGGTTTTTTATATAGAGAGGTTTACCTTACAGCTAAGCTCCCTCTTCACCACAAAGGACCGGCACAGAGTATGCAATACTGCAGATGTTGCATCAATCCATTTGTCAATCTCACACTCCATTCTTCCCTCACTCATGAACAAAACCCCAAGACACTTGAACTCCTCCACTTGAGACAGAACTTCACCCTCAACCCAAAGACAGCAATCCACCGTTTCCCGACTGAGGACCATAGACTCAGAGTTGGAGGTGCTGGTTCTCATCCCAGCCCCTTCACACTTGGCTGGGAACTGCTCCATTGAGAGCTGAAGACCAAAGCACTATGATGCCAACAGGACCAGATCATCTGCAAAGAGCAGAGATGAATCCTGAGGCCACCGAAATGGAATCCCTCTGCCCCCTGGCTGCACAGAGAAATTCTGTCCATAAAGTTACAAACAGAATCGGTGACAATGAGCAGCCCTGGTGGAGACCAACTCCCACTGTGAAGGGGTCCGACTTACTACTGGCAATGCAAACCAAACTCTCGCACCACTTGTATAAGGACCAAACAGCCCATAGTAATGGGCCCCCAATCCCATACTCACGGAGCAGCCCCCACAGTTTAGCTTGAAGAACACGGTTGAAAGCCTTGTCCATGTCCACAAAACACATGTAGACTGGTGAGGACTCTAGTGAGGGTAAAGAGCTGGTCCAGTGATCCACAGCCAGAATAGAACCCACGTTGTCCCTCCTGGATCTGAGGTTCGACCATCTATATGACTCTCTTCTCTAGTACCCCTGAATAGACCTTGGCAGGGTGGCTAAGGAGATTGATGCCCCTATAATTGGAGCACACCCTCCGGTCCCCCTTTTTGAAGAGGGGAACCATCACCCCAGTCTGCCAATCCAGTGCCACTGCCCCCAATGTCCATGCAATGTTGCAAAGGCATGTCAACAAAGACAGCCCCACACCATCCAGGGCCTTAAGGAAGTAAAGATGAATTTCATCCACCCCCAGAGCCCAGCAGCCATGGAGCTTTTTATCCTCCTTGGCCACCTCAGCCACGGTTATGGACAGACCGACCCCAAAGTTCCCCAAATCAGCTTCCTCCATGAAAGATGTGCCGGTAGAATTGAAAAGGTCAGATAATTATTCCTTCCACCTCCTGATGACACCACTGGTTGAGGTCAACAGCACCCCACCTTCACTGAACACATTGGGCCTCATTCATGAACCGTTCGTACGCACAGATTTGTGCTTAAACTGTGCTTACGAGTGATTTAGGATCATTTGTGGCATCCAACAATATTTTCGTATCCTAGGATTTTTTTCAGATACGAACAAAATCTACGTGTGGTCCGGACCTGTCGTATATTTTACGAACAGTAGTCTGCTGGCCTTTTCTCCACTAATAACCTCATATTTCGTTATTTAGAGAATATTTAGAGCATAAAAACAATTAAATGCAACGACACATATTGGTTAAATTAAAATGAAGCGGCTTCAAACCCCCCCCCGCACCCCCGCCCCTCGTCCACCACCGCGCCACCTGCGCGTGGGCGCCCGTGCCCCGGGGTTAATAAAAATCACGCACCACCACGCCATGCGCCACCCTCGGCGCGACCACCTCCAGCCGTGCCACGCTCAGCGCGACCACCTCCAGCCGTGCCACGCTCAGCGCGACCACCTCCAGCCGTGCCACGCTCAGCGCGACCACCTCCAGCCGTGCCACGCTCAGCGCGACCACCTCCAGCCGTGCATCGCTCAGCGCGACCACCTCCAGCCGTGCCACGCTCAGCGCGACCACCTCCAGCCGTGCCACGCTCAGCGCGACCACCTCCAGCCGTGCCACGCTCAGCGCGACCACCTCCACCCGTGCAACGCTCAGCGCGACCACCTCCAGCCGTGCCACGCTCAGCGCGACCACCTCCAGCCGTGCCACGCTCAGCGCGACCACCTCCAGCCGTGCCACGCTCAGCGCGACCACCTCCAGCCGTGCCACGCTCAGCGCGACCACCTCCAGCCGTGCCACGCTCAGCGCGACCACCTCCAGCCGTGCCACGCTCAGCGCGACCACCTCCAGCCGTGCCACGCTCAGCGCGACCACCTCCAGCCGTGCCACGCTCAGCGCGACCACCTCCAACCCGTGCATCGCTCAGCGCGACCACCTCCACCCGTGCCACGCTCAGCGCGACCACCTCCAGCCGTGCCACGCTCAGCGCGACCACCTCCAGCCCGTGCCACGCTCAGCGCGACCACCTCCAGCCGTGCCACGCTCAGCGCGACCACCTCCAGCCGTGCCACGCTCAGCGCG
>JBBPBX010057598.1:7506-20840 GCA_038048925.1 Garcialebias charrua
AAAACGGAAAAACAGAAAAAACGTTTAAAAAAACGTTTTTGTAATTTCGTTTTAAAACGAAAAATCGGAATAACCAAAGCTCGTTTGGTTTTTTCGTTTTTGTTTTGAAAGGAAAAACCAAATGGAAAAACCAAAGAACGAACCATACATGGATTGCCCTGTCACCTCTGCGCTTAAGACAAGTTCCTGGAACTGTGAGAAGTAACTGGTCTGCTGACCTCAGAGAACGTGGTGGGACATACGGCTGTAGCAAATCCGAGAGATGGGGGAGAGGGGGAGGGGTGAGACTGTTCAGGGATTTGTAGATATACAGGAGTATTTTGAACTGGATTTGAAGGTGAACCGGTAGCCAGTGCAGGGAGGCCAAGACTGGTGTAATGTGCTCTCTTTTGCCTGTACTGGTTAAAAATCGGGCTACTGCTTCATTTTGGACCAATTGTAGTCTTGCAATGGTGGTCTGACTGATACCAAACATGAGCAAATTGCAGTAATCAAGCCTAGATGTAATAAATGTGTGAATTACTGTCTCCAGGTTATTTTTGGACAATATGGGCTTCAGCTTAGACAGTCGCCTCTGCTGGAAAAAACAGGCTTTAACAATCATGTTTACATGACAAGTTTCATGGAAGGATCCATTATCACTCCCAGATTTGTGACACTTTGTTTTTCTGACTGGGCTAGAGCAGAAAGATGGATGCAGTGGTTTATAATTGTGTCGTTCGGAGGGAACATGACTTCAGACATCTTATCATTGAAACATAAGAAATTTAAAGCCATCCAATCCCTGATGTCAGCCATGGAGTCGAGCAGAGGTTGAATAGAGCATGTACCATTGTGTCTTAGGGGGAAGTAAATTTGACAGTCATCGGGGTAGAAGTGAAAAGGTATGTTGTGTTTCCGCAAAATAGCACTAAGTGGTAGCAAGTATAAGGAGAATAGGAGAGGACCCAGGATGGACCCCTGCGGAACCCCCCCCATTCAAGTGCCGCCGTTGCAGAACTAAAATTGCTGATGGAAACAAAAGGATCTGTCAGTGAGGTAGAATCTGAACCAATTGAGGGCTGATCCTGTGATGCCCACCCACTGCTCCAACCTAGCAATGAGGATCTCCTGGTCGATGGTGTCAAAAGCAGATGTAAGGTCCAACAGGACAAGCAGCACAGAGTCACCAGTGTCTGTGGATAAGAAGATGTCATTAAAAACCTTCAGTAGGGCAGTTTCAGTGCTGTGAAGAGGTTTGAAGCCAGATTGGAATAACTCAAGGATAGCGTGATCATCCTGGAAGCGCTTCAACTGGGACTCGACTATTTTCTCTAGAAGTTTAGAATGGGAGTCTGGAGACAGGCCTAAAGTTGGATACGACTGAGGGGTCAAGGTTTGGTTTTTTCAGGAGAGGTTGAACAGCAGCATGTTTTAATGTTTTTAGCATCACACCAGTGGCTAAACTGCTATTTACAATAGCAATAATGGTAGGAAAAACCTAATTTAGTTACTGGAGGGGGGGGGGGCATATCAAAGGGGGAACCAGATGGTTTCAAGCTGCACATGACCTGCTCTAGAAAAGGCAGAGAGATTGGTTCAAAATGGTCAAATATAGCAACAGATTGAGGTAAGATGGATGGATCATGAGTTGGAGGAGAAATGAGAGCCCAGGTAGTCGCAATTCTTTCTAAAAAGAAATGTAGGAAGTTCTCGGACAGCTCAGTCGAGGCTTCCAGGGGTGATGGTTAAGTGAGTTGGAGAACAGAGTTTAGGGTGGAGAACAGAACTCGTGGATTGTGAGAGTTTGAGGCAATGATCTCAGAAAAGTATTGGGATTTAGCAGTTTTTACTGCTTTCTGATAACGGCGCCAACTCTCTTTTAGTATTTGAAAAAAGGCCTGCAACCTGTCTTTTCTCCATTTGCGCTTCGTCCTCCTGCACTGCTGTCTAACAGCCTTGGTGATGCCATTCAGCCAAGGTTCTGCTCTGTGAGTTTCGATTTTTTGTTTTGTTTTAACAGGAGCAACATGATCCAGAGCCTTTAAACGTACAGAGCCGAACTGGGATGTCAGTGGTGAGAAACACCGGGGGCTGAACCATCATTTCAGAGCTGTAAACATCAATGAAACGTGCAGCAGTGAAGTGGTTAATGGTCCGGCTGCTACGTGCAGGAATGCATGGCTTAGGAGTTAGACGGGGGAGGGTGAACTCACACCGGACTGCCATGTGGTCTGAAAAAACATTGTCACAGATTTCAAGATTATTAACAGTCATATCACGAGTTAAAACAAGGTCCAGTGTATGTCCGCACTCTTGGGTGGGACCGTTTACACGTTGATTTAGATCAAATGAGTCCAATAAATCTAAAAAGTCCTTAACCATGGGCATCTCATGATAGCACACATGCAAATTGAAATCACCAATAATGACTGCACAATCATATTTTGGTGTGATTTCAGCCAAGAAATCAAAAAATTCATTAATGAAATCCTTAGATCGAGGTGGGCGGTAGACGAGAGCACATAAAGTCAAAGGCGAATGGCCGACTTCAAAGACAGTCAGCTCAAAACGAGCAGGAAACCAGGATGGGCAGTTGTTTCCAGTCAAAAGATGATTTGAATATTGTTAATAATCTACCGCCACGACCTGATGGCCGCGGGTAGTTAAAATACAGACAGTCGGGGGTAATAATTCCGTCAAGGCGCTGGACTCACCTGGCGACATCCAAGTCTCTGTGATGCAGAAAAAGTCTAAATTGTGCTCTTGAAAGTAATCCCTGAGGATGAAAGTTTTGTTGGTGACAGATCTTGCGTTGATCACACACATCCTGATCTTATCCAAGGTGGTTAGAGCTGCGGTGAAGTGAGCGCGCGCCAGCGGCCGCAAATTTTCATTAACAACTCCTGCGGGACCAGCAGTGAGCTGCACCAGCCACCAGCTCCCGTTGTTTACCTGGTCCGGGTATGCGGGAAGCTGATGATGGAAATCACAGGCAGGTAAACAGGCAGGTCTGCCAGCAGCGGGGCAAGAGGGGGGGTTCCTGAGGTATGCTCATATTGTCCCAAATAAGTGACATCAGCGGCAGAAAAACGCAGATTCAGGAGCTGCTGTCGATCATACACCAGTAGCGCATTCATGTCCCCGATGAAAAACGAACAAAACACAAAAAATCCGAACACCGTCAGCAGAGGTGGATTGCAAGCCATGTACACTGGCGCCATCTTACCGGATGACCACATTCTTACCGAATGCACATTGACTTTGGACATTTAGGAGCAGAGTTGACGGATCTGATGAAAGAGTTGCCGAATCCAAGCGGTCAAAATGAGAGAGTTCCCGGATCTTGTTCCGGCAGGATCTGGCTCAAATTAACCACTTAATAAACAATATAGTTCTACTAGAAAATTTGCAGGCTCTGCTGTTCTTTCTTCTTCCACATGGCCCCCCTCCTCTCATTCACTGCAACTCAGCNATAATCCTTCTCCAGAGCGGCCATATCTTCTCTGGCCTCGGAGAACTCTCCTTCCTCCATTCCCTCTCCAACATACCAGTGGACAAAGGCTCGCTTGGCGTACATCAGATCAAACTTGTGGTCCAGTCGAGCCCAGGCCTCAGCGATGGCTGTGGTGTTGCTCAGCATGCACACAGCTCTCTGCACCTTGGCCAGGTCTCCTCCAGGAACCACAGTTGGAGGCTGGTAGTTGATGCCCACCTTGAAGCCTGTGGGGCACCAGTCCACAAACTGGATGGAACGTTTGGTCTTGATGGCTGCAATTGCAGTGTTGACATCTTTTGGCACGACATCACCACGATACAGGAGACAGCAGGCCATGTATTTACCATGACGTGGATCACACTTCACCATCTGATTGGCTGGTTCAAAGCAGGAATTGGTGATGTCAGCCACAGACATCTGCTCATGGTAGGCTTTCTCAGCAGAGATGACCGGGGCATAGGTGGCCAGAGGGAAGTGGATACGGGGATAGGGCACCAAGTTGGTCTGGAACTCTGTCAAGTCAACATTCAGAGCTCCATCAAAGCGAAGTGAAGCTGTGATGGATGAGACTATCTGGCTGATAAGGCGATTGAGATTGGTATAGGATGGTCTCTCAATATCAAGGTTCCTACGGCAGATGTCGTAGATGGCTTCATTGTCCACCATGAAGGCACAGTCAGAGTGCTCCAAGGTGGTGTGGGTGGTCAGGATGGAGTTGTAAGGCTCCACAACAGCTGTGGAAACTTGAGGGGCTGGATAGACGGCAAACTCAAGCTTAGACTTTTTACCATAATCAACAGAGAGTCTCTCCATCAGGAGGGAGGTGAAACCAGAGCCAGTGCCTCCACCGAAGGAGTGGAAGACCAAGAATCCTTGGAGACCAGTGCACTGATCTGCCTGCAGAAGCAAAGAGACAATAAAAACACGAACAAAGAAAAGCCTTCTGTGAAAGTAAATATTCTTTTCAAAGATGGTTTTATAAGACGTTCTGTTAAATAAATGTAAGAAGCGTATAATGGATAGCATATTCTTTAAACATCTGACCCATCCTTACTGTCATAAAGAAAGGAGCCTGTTGGTTTATCCATCTACAACACTGTTACAAATCTATGGTGCAGTCAGTGTTATGTGAAAGGACTATAGGTTTGAATGCGAAATTTGTGTGAGCTTGAGTTGTGGTATGCCATTTTGCAGAACGTGCTTTGCTTGGCTGTGTATGTGCATGTGCATGCTTTTAAAACATGGGCTCATAGAAACGAGCAGCTGTACAGATTACCTTGAAAGTTTCTTACCAATTTCCGAATTCTGTCCAGGACAGAGTCAATTATCTCTCTGCCGATGGTATAGTGCCCCCGGGCATAGTTGTTAGCTGCATCCTCCTTTCCTGAGATCAGCTGTTCAGGATGAAAGAGCTGGCGGTATATTCCTGTCCTCACCTCATCTAAAATAATACACGTTATTTTAATTAGAGGAAAACGTTTCAGTTTGATTAAGCCAGAGTGCCTAATATCGTTTGAAAATCTGAATTAATACCATTACACCCTTTCGAATCACAAAGATGCATCTTCATCTGTTTGTACTAACCAATGACAGTGGGCTCCAGATCTATAAAGATGGCTCTTGGGACATATTTCCCAGCCCCGGTGTCGCTAAAAAACGTGGTGAAGGAGTCATCATGGCCGCCTATGGGCTTTTTGCTGGGCATTTGGCCATCAGGCTGGATGCCGTGCTCCAGACAGTAGAGCTCCCAGCAGGTGTTTCCCATCTGGACACCTGCCTGGCCCACGTGGACAGAAATGCATTCACGCTGTAAGAACAAATAAAAGCAGGCAGGGATGAGAGTGCAGAAGATACAAAATTACAGCCAAAAATTGGGCAGACTATGCAAAACTAGAAGAGTCATGTTTCCATCTGCCACTTGATGGCAGCACAAAGACGAGAAGGCCCAAGCTATTCATATCTGCTGCAGCTGTCACTTTGCTTCATGTGACTGCATGAGCTCATCAGCTGGTCAGAGCATATGAGCATTTGCTATTTATGCAATGAAGATGACAGCGTTAAAAAGAACGTTAGCCTCATTGCGGTCAAAATATAATCCAATAGAAAAACAGATTTTTTTCACTTGTTAAGTGCATATATGAAGCCAATTATGTCTTATACTTTTTAATATGAATGTTTATACTTTAATATCTGAGTAACATAATTATATAAAACAATTCTCAAAACAATAAAGCTTTGTTTCTAAGTTTACACATAGTATTTGTATTGCAAATCAAGACAACACTGATAATCTATGAAAGGGATCATATTCAAATCAAAATGTGGAAATTCCCATCGGCTTTTCTTTTTTGGTAGTTGTAGTAAACAAAGAGGTGGACTGGTTTAAGCTTTAACGTTTCTTTTTCCAGTGGAAACAATGGGATAACTACTGAATTAAATAAAAACCGGACATACTTGTCTGGATTGTAATTTACTAGTAGTAGAATGTGTGGACGTGTCACTTTAACTGGCTTAAGCCTATAATAGTACTTCCACAAGTCAAACTGGTAAAGTTGTATTATGCTAAGATATTTATAGATTTTGACCACTTAAAAAAAAAAACAGTCATCATAATGGGTAGAAAGAAAACTATTATTTGTTTTTCTTTTACGTCTTTTCAAGAAAGATGTCTGATTTGAAGAAATGACAGACATCTTGCCCGCCCCGCCTGAGTTTTCCGGTCAGCGAAGCTATTTTAGTTACCTCACACAAACCTGACACTGTTGCTGTAAACACGGAGCATCAGCCCGCTCCTAACAGCGCTCACTGCCAGGGACAATTTCAAAACCTTTTCTGATAAAAGTGATACCGTAGTGCTGTCGTTTATATGTGGAACGGAAAACTTCCCCCCCTGTGCATGAACGTCATTCCGGGTGAGATTAATAAAACAAATGTGTCTACAACTGTCAAACTTTTCATGTCAAAGGGCGTGACTGTAGAGGAGCAAAGGTGCGCCTAAAGGTGCAAACACCTCGACTTGAGATTCCAGTTCTGCCGAAGGACAAAGCCTCAGAAAAGGTAAACAAGAAAAGTGAAACACAGGAATTAAATTGTGACTAACTGGAAACGTGTGTGTGTTTTTTGTCTTCAAGCTGGAGTTGAAGTTAAACAGCCTCATGGTCAACATGAACTCTCCATTCGGTCAGATCACATTTTGGTTTGTCGGTAATATGTGCGCCACATTCAGTAACATCAAATTCTCTATTTGTAACAATCTGAAGGAGTTTATTCTTATTTCAATACCTGAGCCAATGTTTCTGTTTGAAGCTACAGAGACAAGTTTTGAATAAAGCACAACGCTCAGACACACTTTTTAATGGTAAGTTCAACGTTTAGTAATGATATACGGTTAAAAAAACATTTTCCCCTTCTCCGTTTGGATGAGTATAGTACAGGTAAATGGGCTCAGTTTGTGTTTGGGCCTGATGGAAAATTGCATATAGTAGAGCATTATTTACTGACTTTCTTGATGTATCCATCAATACAATTGGAGCCGTTGGCGTCGAAACAGTCAAGTCGTTTCAATACCTAGGGGATGTGTTGGACTGTGCTGGAACAGCCGAAGCTGCCGTTCGGGCACGCATACGTGTGGCGTGGAATAAATGGCATCTACTTGCTTCTACAGTATACTGATGCGGCGCGACATCCCACTACTCTTACGTTCAAGACTCTATTGATACGTCCCGTGCTGTTGTATGGCGCAGAAACATGGCCAATGACAACAAAACTCGAACAGCAACTTCACCGAACCGACATGAAAATGCTCCGATGGATGCAACATTAGTCTTAAAGATCACATCCAATCGACCGAAATCATGCGTCGAGCTGGCTTATGTGCGATTAAGGACGCATGCCGGCGACACAGTTTGCGGTGGTTCGGTCATGTTAAACGAAGTGAAAACAGTGCTATACTTGCTATTGAAAACCTTGAAGTACCTGGCACCCGTACCAAAGGCCGTCCGAAAAAGACCTGGGCGCAAACGATTCAACAAGATCTGAAAGCGCTGAACCTCAATGAACTGGACGCAACTGACCGCCTAATCTGGCATCAAAAACTTGGCGACAAAGAAGTAACGTCCCACCCCGGAATCGGGAAAACGGACGTTAAACGAAGATAGATAGATAGATTGATGTATCCATCAAATTGATCAGTTTCAATCTAATAAAACCTAATTAAACTTTATGAACTGAGACGTTTATTTTCTAAACATGACGCCCCAGTAGCGTTCAAGCACCAAAATACATGACGGTAAAGACTGGTCCATCCCAAAGATCCAGTCCCTTGGCACAAAGTATTGTGTCAGGAGGGCTGTGATCAGTCTTATATCGCGTTCCCCAGCGCGTGCGGCTGGGGAAAGCTGTCTCGGACACTCAGACCATAAGCACAGGTTCACCACAAGGATGTGTTCTTTCCCCTCTGCTCTTCTCCCTGTACACCAACTGCTGCACCTCCAGCCATGACTCCGTAAAACTTATTAAGTTTGCGGACGACACCACCCTCATCGGGCTCATCTCGGATGATGATGAGTCTGCGTACAGGAGAGAGGTGGGCCGGCTGGTGACCTGGTGCAGCAACAACAACCTGGAGCTCAACGCCCAGAAGACAGTGGAGATGATTGTGGACTTCAGGAAAGACAGAGCCCCTCTGCCCCCCATCACCTTTAACAACACCCCCATCATCATTGGGGACTGCTACCGGTTCCTCGGCACCACCATCACCCAGGACCTCAAGTGGGAGCCAACCATCAGCTCCCTCATCAAAAAGGCTCAGCAGAGGATGTACTTCCTGCGACAGCTGAGGAAGGCCAAGCTGCCGGCCAAGCTGATGGTGCAGTTCTACACGGCCATCATCGAGTCCATCCTCAGCGCGTCCATCACAGTGTGGTACGCCGGGGCCACTGTCAGGGACAGACACAGACTGCAGCGCATTGTGCGCTCTGCTGAGAAGGTAATCGGCTGTAGTCTCCCATCTCTCCATGACCTGTACGTCTCCAGGACTGTGAGGCGAGCAGGTCGGATCACAGCTGACCCTTCTCACCCTGCATACAGTCTGTTCGAACCACTCCCCTCAGGCAGGAGGCTTCGGTCAATTGGGACCAGAACCTCCCGCCATAAAAACAGTTTCTTCCCCTCTGCTGTCAGACTCTTGAACACTCATAACCATGCTACCTCATAACTTGCCTTGGTCGCTGTATTTTGTATTTGTTCTTTGTATTTTGATTGGGAATCACTGTATCACTGTATTTTGATTGCACCACTCTAATTGTGATGTTTCTTAGTAGTTTTTGTTCACTGAATATTGTATTGATTGTATTGATGTTTTATGGTCTATGTTTTTTGTGTCTTATGTTTTTATATTTTAAGCACCGTTATGCCGAAGCAAATTCCTAGTCTGTGAATCCTGTTCATTGACAATGGCGATAATAAACTGAATCTGAATCTGAATCGGGGAAACTAAACAGCCACTGGCCAAAAGGATGGCCCAGCACAGAAGATCAACATCATCAGGTCAGGACTCTGCGGTCTACACTCATCTCCAGGCCAGAGGTCACTCTTTCAGGGATGAAGATCACATCCTTGATAGAGAGGAACAATGGTTTGAGAGAGGAGTAAAGGAGGCCATCTTTGTGAAAAGAAACCGTCCATCTTTAAACAGAGGTGGAGGCCTCTGGGTTCAACTGTCCCTCTTACAATGTTGTTATTGCTAGTATCACTCAGCCCCTTGTGAATAGCAAGCGGCCATCAGGGAACTACCAACCAATTGTTAGACCGATGGTCCTCTTTTAACAGCTAGTTCTGGATGCAAACTTGATCCACTAAAAACAGACATGAGTTTATTGCAGCTCCTCAGA
The DNA here is from genome assembly GCA_038048925.1 of Garcialebias charrua. Lineage (NCBI taxonomy): Eukaryota > Metazoa > Chordata > Actinopteri > Cyprinodontiformes > Rivulidae > Garcialebias > Garcialebias charrua. Next base: position 16,876 of record JBBPBX010057598.1, read on the forward strand.
CTCACCAAGTCTTTTGGATAAAAGACAAAACGTTAACTTTTTTTTATCTGTCCAGAGGACTGGACTTAACTTTGTTAGACTAATTAAACTACGATGAAGGAGTTAGATGAATACATTTTTAAGCGTCCAATTTATTTGGTCAGGGCAGGAACTCGGTATGTAATCAGTAAACAGTGACGTAAGGTTTTTACTGCAGTACTGATACACACGGTGTTTACACAACACAGTGCAAACAGAACACCAAGGTCAAATTTATGCTTGTTGTTGGACTTCCCTAACAGAAAGAAATGACTCAAATGTATATGGCAGAAATGCTATATTACATTAACTGTAAAGGACAATGAATCTAATTTACTAAACGATGAATTTGCAGCTGAAGTTTCAGTGCAGAACTGTGCCCTCGCTTGTCTCACGAAGACTTTTTTGAAAACGGACTGGGAATAATGTGTTGAATTCTTTGCCCTGTCTCAGCCTGAAGTGACTTGCTAAAAGATGTCAGGAGACACACCTCATTCCCTTCAGACAAATTAGCTCGCAAACATTTGTAGAACTGTGCAAGCATTTTCAAAAAAAAATATTTTTATTTCAGATAATTATTTTTTGCCCTTTTATTAAAATAACTGAACTCACGTTTGATATTCTAAAGTTTGTTTAATGTTTTTTTTTTCTTGGGTAAGTAAAAATGAGACATGTCCTCAGCACCTGCTCTGTCAGGCAGCAGCCAGATCAGCTTTACTGTCACTCACTGAGGCAGCCAGGAGCTATTTCTGACCCGGCTGCTCCCACACAGTCACAACTGCTTCATCACACTCACTTATCTGAAACACTTTAAAACTAAACAACAAGATGCCCTGATGCATGCTCAATAATCCAGGTAGAAACATCTAAAAAAGCTAAGTCTGGTCCTCTGGACATTCAAAAAACAAAACAACACTGTGAGAGGGTGCTATTTATAAGACTGAGCTGAATACAGCATCTCAGACTGAGGAAGTCTTTCGGACGAAAGACGAAACGTTTCTACAGTTTTTTTTTTTTTGTTTTGTTTTTTGCTTTGTTTTGTTTTTTGAATGTCCAGAGGACCAGACTTAGCTTTTTTAGATAAACAACAAGATCTTCCTCTAAAATAATAAATTCAGAAAGTCTTACCATGGTGGATTCTTAGCAGAGGGACCCTGGTTGTGTTTTTGATGTATTGTTCTTTTTCTTTAACCTCTCACAGCGGCCGTCAAAGTGGTCCTGGTGAGTGAGTACTGCCAGGTGGGCGAGGAGCCGTGCGCTTTTCAGCTCAAGCCACGCCCACCTGTCATTCGGACGTGAACGCGCGTCTGGAACGCGCCGGTGTTACACCACATTCTGTGACCACCGCATATTGTGACTATAGGGGGCGCTGTTCATATTGACCGTCTATATTTCCATAATAGTCATGATTTTAGTGGTCAGATGTTAATTTTTTATTAATTGGAGGAAGGTGGCGGACTCTCTCCTTCCTCCAAAGAATAAAAAGTAAAATCTGACTACTAAAATCATGACAATTATGGAAATATAGATGGTCACAGAATGTGATGGCGCTTATCAGATATTGTGACCACACTAACTTATAGAAAAACGTGAAATACTTGAGCCAAACTGTTTCTGATGATTCTCTACTTCCTGTAAGGAATAAAAAGTAACATCTGGCCACTAATATCATGACTATTATAAAAATATAGATAGCCACAGAATGTGATAGCATTTATCAGATTGCAAAGTATGGTCCTTTCCTCCATTGATTACGGTGACATTCTCTACATGAATGCTCCTACAAGCACCCTGCGGATGTTGGATGTTGTCTATCATGGTGCACTAAGATTCATAACTGGTTGTGATTATCGTACCCACCACTGCACCCTGTATTCACTGGTTAACTGGACATCATTAACCTCACGCAGACTCTTCCACTGGTACATTTTCATCTTTAAATCACTTCTTGGTCTGCTGCCCTCATACATCTCCTCCTACATGTCTTTGCGTGAGTGCAGCTACAGTGTGCGCTCTCAGGACATGATTACCTGCAGTGTTCCGTCAGTGAGGACTGAACTTGGAAAAAGGGCCTTCTCCTACTCCGCTCCTGCTTCATGGAATATCTTACAAAAAGATCTGAAGCTCTCGGCCTTGACCTCTCTAAATGTTGGAATCCTGGCGGGAACCAATGCAGATATGTTCCTGTTTTTGATTTTTTCAATCAATCAATCAATCAATCCATTTTATTTATAAAGCACTCTTCATACTAAAAGCAGCTCATCTACCTTATAATGTTTTGCTAGTTTTTGATACTTAAAAATAAATAAAAAATCTGTATTTCTCTCTTTATGTTTTTCTATTGTTTATTGTTTAAGGAAATTTGGTTTGATTTATTGATTCATTCATTTTATAATAAAAAACACAAAATAAAACATTTTTTTTTTCCATTTATAGATGGCCTCCCTTCACACCTTATAGCCATCCTCTCACTCCAATATTTTTTTTTTTTTTTTTTTTTTTTTTTAATAGAGAAAGAAAGAAAAGAGAAAGTGAGACAACAAAACAAAACAAAACAACAAAACAACAATTGTCCACAGAAAGAGCACAAGGCAAACACACCAAACCTCCGTCCACAATCCTGCAAAGCACATGACAGAACACAACAACGAAACATACAAGCATAAAGACTGATAATATTCATGACCTTGCAAATATTTCTATAAATACACATACCCATACCTACAAATATATATACAATATACATACATATATATTTATATTCATTTATATACCCATCTACATACATCTACTATACATCCCTGCATCCATTTGTGTGTGGTTGTGAGCATGCATAAGTGAATGAGGTTCCTCCAATAGAACATTTAGTAGCGACTGTGAAGCATCAGAGACCCGTCCCCCCAAAGCCCGAGACAGACGAAGGGGCGATCAAAGCCCAAGACCCCAGGAAGGACCCCGAGCCCAGAGTCCCCTGGACCACCCGAACAGGACGGTCCTAAAATAAAACATTTTAACACAGAGATAACAAGAAAATGGTAAATGGTAAATGGAGCTTATTTATATAGCGCTTTCCAGCCCCCTCTGAGGAGCCCCAAAGCGCTTACAAGCCATCCACCCATTCATACACACATTCATACACCGTTAGTGGTAGCCTGCCTTGTAGGGCGCTATCCAGACCTACCGGGAGCAACTCGGGGTTAAGTGTCTTGCCCAGAGACACAACGACACATGGTGGGCGGATGCGGGACTCGAACCTCCGACCTTCCGATTGGGGGTCGACTGCCATTACCACTGTGCCACGGCCGCCCAAAAAAAATGAAAATGAAAATATAAAATGAAAGGTGGCAGAAGTGGCAGAAGAATTCTACCGTTGCTGTTCATCATTCTTTAGTTTGTAGCAGGTCTCTCTTGTAAATGAGTCCACGAGGCTCAATGAGATTTACCTGACTAAATAAAGGTTGAATGAATGGTGTAAAAATGCAACAACGCCCCCTACGGTCACAATATACGGTGGTCACAGAATATGGTGTAACACCGCGCGCGGCAACAAATAGTGTTTGTAATTTATTATTGTATAGGCAAAAAGTATGTTTACAGAACTGTAAACAAGCATGCTCAGTCGGAATGACATCTACTTCCGGTTCTTTAAACTAGTAAACAGTCTGCATACTTGTTTGAGCTCTGCAGTCATTCTGACCATAGATATAATAAACATATATTATATCTATGATTCTGACGGCATGCGTGGTGATGAGGACATTTTACTATCACTACATTAAATATCACAAAAACAAATGTAGCCTATTAATACGTTTGTATATAAAGTCAATACAAAACAGGAGTAAAGGAACAAAAACACTAGAGCTGAGCACCGATACCGAAAATAGCGTTTCAGCACGCGGTGCCCCATTTTACGCATGCGCAAATTACGCTGTGCGTACAGAGAA